>VXAD01010018.1:0-25927 GCA_013399195.1 Dicrurus megarhynchus | reverse complement strand
CGCGGCCGGGGCAGGAGACACGGCAGCCCCGAACACCCTGCCGGCGCCTGTGTGCAGGCACTCCCGGTGTGAAGCTGGGTGTTCTGGGGATGCCTGCTCGGAGGGGATGGAGTTTCCACTGCTCCCGTGCTGATGTGATGCGCACGAGCGGTGTGTCCAGATAGCTGGCACAGGATCTGGGGACAGGGCCGTGGGGGAGCCCCAGCCCTGTAGAGTCCCTGGAACGGCTTCTCCAAAACCAGCCCGGCTCTTCCCTGCCAGCCCCAGGGATGGATTTGCTACTCCTTACCATTAGGAGCAACACCTTAGTTCTGAGCATAGCTGGGTCAGAACACTGCCGCAGAGAAACATTTTTATCAGAGACAATAAAGACTCGATTTCCACCTGGAAATTGCCCAATTCGACTTGTGATCCTTGAAAAGCAGCCCATCGCTCCCAATTCTCAGAGCAATTTAGTCTCTGTTGGAGCCAGGAGCCCTTTGGTACTGGCTTTCCACCTGTGAGGAGATCAGAACAAGCACTTTACTCACTTCTTTCCAGCTCTATCAAACCAGCTGCATCAAAGGTGTGAATCAGATTCTCTACATCACAAATGCCTCAGCTATCCTCCCTCTAATCCAAGTCCACAGGCTTTTCTGTCACCCTCTTCCTTCCCTCCTGGTCCTCAGCAACTCTTTCCCCTCCAGCAGCTTCATAGTCCTTTTCTTCTCCATGTCGGTGGCCAGGGTCCAGCTCTCTGGCTCAGATGTCACTTTGCTTCCCCTGCCCCACGCTTCTTGCCCACCATTTCCCTTCCCACTGTTGTCCCTACTGTGCTCTTTTGTTTCTCTGTGTATCATCTCTGCCATCCCCATTGGGGCTGTCATGTCTCTACACCCTTCCCTCCTGCCCCACACTGAGACCTGCCTCCCTCACATCACCCCTCTGACCTTTCCAGCCCCCAAGGCCACCTCACCTGGTGCTTGTGCCACAGCAACCTTTCCCAGGACTGGTGAAGGCTTTGTCATGCCCCGGGGATGAACAGCCCCTCAATCTGCATGCTGGTGCTGTGCCCAAGACAGAAGCAGTGGTGTGGAAACGAGCACCCATGGGAGGGCTTGAGTGTTGGCTGGAGCAAAACTGCTTTCTGCAGTCATGTCTGTGGGGCTGATGAAAGCACTTCCTTCTCTCCTTGAGCTGTGGTTCACCCTGCGGGGCTCAGGGCTGAGACATGCCAGGTGTCCATGCTGCTGCACAGGCTCCTGTGGCTGAGAGAGGGCCTGGTCCACTCCTGCCAGACACGTCCATGAGCTTTCACAGCCCTTCCATCACCCTCCTCTCCAAAATGACAGCTGCCCAGGCAGCTCTGCCTTTGCTTCTCAGCAGCCTTTGTGAGATGGTTTTCTCTTGGGCAGAATCACAAGCTTGGATGCCCAGAGGCAGAGGTACTGTGTCCTGACAGGACTTGGACCTCTGCATAGAAGATCCAAAGCACCTTCTGAGAGCTTCTAGGAAGGTCTGGGCTCAGGGACATGTGCTAGACAAATCTCCTATGCTTTCCTCTTCCATCAGGAGTGGGTCCACATCTGTCCTGGGGCTATGGCAGCTGTACCTGACCATGGTGCTGCCTAACATCAGCTGGATCAGGAACAGGCATTCACACTGTCCCCTGCCCTCGGACCAGCCAGGGCATGGCAGTGCAGCGGGACACCAGTACCCGAGGGCACCAACCTCCCCTGGTGCTGTCCTGAAAGGGAAAGCCTTCCACCAGGGTGGGCTAACCTTCTCCCTTCACTCAGGAGTCTGGGGACATGCATCACAGCCACAACCTGCTAATGAGCCCGGGAACCAAGGCAGAGTGTTTGCTTGACAGGGCAATTAAATGATGATTGATTCCTGGAACAGCTACTTAATTCATCATTAACTGGCTTATCATAGCTGGCATCTGTGCCAAGGGTCCCTCTGAGAACTGCCCCAGGGGATGTGGTATGGAGGTGGGATCTGTGAAATGGGAAGCTAAATTTGCTACCTCTTTATTTTCATGCCTTATTTTGTCTCCTTTTACCCAGTACTTGCCTTAAGAAGCTGAGAGTACACATTGCAGCTGTGCATTTCCCACTCTGCTGGGGACTGCTGCAACCAGGCTGGGGAGCGTGGGGGGCCCTGTTCAGCCAGCTGGTTACAGGAGCAGCCGTGCACAGGGGGTAGGGAGCCAGCAGCTGTCAGGCAGCGGTAGAGCTGCAGCGATGCTTCAGCTCAACAAGGGCACCGAAGTCTGCCTCCTCCCAGGTGTGCCCCCGTTGAGCATGTGTGCTTGTATGTGCTTGTACATGCCTCCCTGTGCACCTAGCAGCACCTCACCACCACTACCTGCTGCCAGTGCTGCCCAGACTAGCCCCATGGGGCTGATGAATATGCACACTATCCAGTCTTGCTGGTAACCAGGACAGAGTGACCACTCTTT
Organism: Dicrurus megarhynchus; assembly: GCA_013399195.1. Lineage (NCBI taxonomy): Eukaryota > Metazoa > Chordata > Aves > Passeriformes > Dicruridae > Dicrurus > Dicrurus megarhynchus. Next base: position 23,484 of record VXAD01010018.1, on the reverse strand, counting down.
GACAATTTTGTCTTTTACTGCTTTCTTGTTTTCATCTTCTGACTTCATTCCTCTTTCTCCAAGCTTGGTTATTAACAAGCTTTCTTTATCACCAGGCTTACTTTACTGCTAGGCTTCCTTTTTTAAGTCCCTGTGTGGCTAAATTCACTGTGGGATCCAGATAACCCAAATGGGGTTTGGGGACTGCAGGGCTGGTCTGACTCTCTCCTTCTCTGCGCACGTGTGTGCAGGGCTGGTCCTCACCCTCTCTGCCATTCCCTCTCTAATGCCATCTCTAGAGGTTTGATGGCCCTTGTCACCCCTGCAAACCCAGACCATTCGGTACATGGTCTCTATGCGATGTGCTGATCCTGGCGACTGAGGAGTGGGAAGCATCTCTAATCCCTCTGGTACTGGGACATCAGTTATTGGAGAGGAAGGTTTCAGCCTGGCTGCTTTCCAGCAGGGCTGAGCACACTGCTGTAAGCATGTTGTGACACTGGCCCTGGTTGTCCCTTCTCCACTGCTGACAAGTGCCAGGACTGGGCGCTAAGGCTGCAGCTGGTGGCTCCTGTGCTTATTCATCAGAAGCAATGTAAGATTTTCTTCTGCACTTTTCCCCTTGTCCCTGCAGATCTGTTAGTGCCACATCTTGCTCCCAGAGAGAGCATCAGCCCCAACTCCCAAGAGTGCAAGGCAGCAAGGAAAAGAGACTTTAGTACAGGTAAATCTTTTATAATTCCAGAGGGTAAAAGACTAGCATGGACTAAATCCTTCTAGCTATAGCTCTGCCCTGTCCATGCTTCGTGCAGCAGCTCCAAGATCCTAGCTCTGCTCTAAGGGCAGCTCCAGGACAGTCTGAGGGACCAGAGAGGTTTGAGCTCACCCTGCTCCCCTGGGATGAAGCCTCAGCCTTGCCCAGCCCACATTCACAGACTTCCCCATACTTCAGGAGTTTTTTCCTGTGATTTCTTTTGCTACCCACACTGTTACTCTTCCAAGGTATGTTCACCCTAGGATGCTTGCTGCCTGCAAGCCCTCCCTGCCTCTTCCCCACAGCCCAGATCAGTGAGACATCTCCCACCAGCCCCTGTAGCATCCTTTGGGACTCAACAGAGTCCATGTCCAGCAGCAGTCCAGCTGCATAGACGCACTCTTCCCACACTGGTTCCCTGGCACCTCCCAAACTGCCTTTTAGGTTTCCAATTCCTCCCAGCTCCTTTCCCTTCTTCCCCCCTCCCACGCTCTGTTTCCCAGCGCTTGCTGCTGTGAACGTATGGCTTTTCTGTGCAGCTCTGCTCCTTCTCCAGCCTCTTGCTGAGGACCCAAAGTGACAAGCACAGCAACTTCCACACAGGCAGCACCTGCTGCCCAGTGGCCAGCAGCCTGCCCGCAGTCCATCTGCTGGTCTTTCTCAACACATTTGGAACTGACTCCCTTCAGCAGTTCCCAGCAAGATCCCATTCCTTCCTACCCTGTCTTGCTGCCAGAATCATTTCTTGAGATGAGGCGTGGATGCTGCACCAAAAACGTCAGTTTTCTCTCACTAGCGCTGGGCTTCTGCTTTGGCTGCTGTTCTCAAAAGACACATGATGACTGGTCTCTCCTTACTGTTTTGTTAAAAATTAAGTTATATTATTAGAAATCTAATTTGCATGTTAAGGTAAGCAAAGAAGAGGATTGTGGTTTCCTTGCCTAATAACTGGGATGTAGCTTTGAGCTTCTCTGTGTCTGTGTAGAAAAAAAGTCCATTTTGCTGCAAATATGCATCTCCCTTAAATATTTTGAAAATACTTAATGACCATCTGCTGCACGAGCCATTACAGGCTTTATTAGAAAGGTGGGAGACTGCAGAAGGCAGAGAATTATTTTGGGAAGGGAGAAGTGAAGAGCATTCACCAAAATGCACAGAGTTCTAGCATCACGAGAGGGCTTTTGAACCAACCGTTCCATTTTCCTGAGCAGATTTCCAAAATGTGATGACCACTGCCAGAACAAAGCCAATGGACAGATCCATTTAAAACTCTGCCCAGCTCCCAAACCTGCATTATGTGGTACAGTTTGGTCAAGGAAACAGGACCACTTGGGCGTTACACTTTCTAAAGTCTTCCATTTCTTTGTTTATATTTCCTTCTTGAGATTTAAAGCCAAGGCGATGTGCTGTCTATCAGAAAACCTAGTGTACCTCAGGGATTCTTATAGCAGGAGGAAGTGTGACCCTGCTACACAGCATCCTGCAGAGGAGTCAGTGACCGAGGTCTCTAAGGAGGACAGGAACATTTGGGGTTGCCAGGCAATAAGGTGGCATGGTCTGGGAGCTGGGAAAATGCTAGAGAGACTGTAAAACCTGGGGCTCAGGTAGTGAGGAGGGCAAAGTAATTGTTTCTCTCTTCTGGGAACGCTGCTATTTCATTGTACTTTTTCTTTGTTCCAAGGTGGGTTGGGAAGCCAAAATAGTAAATGCTCCTCTGAAGGAAAGGGGTGGAAATATTTCATCTCAGAAATTTTAATGGGGAAAAAAAAATAAGAGCAGTACAAGGTTTCAGTACTCTGAAATGGAGGAAGGGAGAGGGAGTGAATTTCCTTGAGGAAGAAACCCACATTGACATTTGTATCTAAGGATCCCATTTGGACTCAGCATTTTCTGAAGCTGGTGGCCCAGAGCCAAGGCTGTCTGGCTGCCACTGTTCCCAGGGATGGAGCTGGTTTAAACAGTGCTTTGATGTGATGGATCATTTACTTAAAATTTCATCATTTCAAAGTGGACCAAACCCCATGGAGTCTGCCCTTTAATCTCCACTTCTTTCTGTTCCTCCTCACAGATAGCTGAGCATCCAGCACTCCCACCCCAGCCTAAACACCACCTCCATGTCCTCACAGCAGCCCCCTGGCTTCCCTTGGTGGCTCACTGCACTTGCCTCAGCCCCAGCTCAGCCTTGGATAAGTCCTAGAGGACTTCCTGTGCACCTGAAAGCCAGTTAGGTGTATGTGTAATGTCCAGAGGGATATAATCCACCATGCAACCCTCTACTTTGGGAGGTCAGGCCCCTCGAGTGATTGTCATTCTCTTATCTACTTCTGTGCTGTTAGTCTTTGTCATAGCACACATTATGAACCAGCAGAAAAGATGCAGTAGGTCCTTTCCTGTCAGGCTGCTCATGGCCAACTTAAAATGCATTATAGATACAGCAAATCCTTGCATTAATCCAGCCTGAATCAGATAACCTTGTTGCAGGGGTGCATCCTTATCTTGCTACCAGCTGGGGAGATAGCATTCAAGCTGTGCAGAGGTGGGGAGGGGTCTTGTTTTCTCCCATATTGCTGAATTTTTCTGTTCCCGCTACCCTCTCAACATTGGCTCTGCACGGGTGAGAGGCTTTTCTGCTCCCTTGCCTTGCCAAAATAACAGCCTACTCCCTCCCACCCCCTCTGCTCCTGCAGGATCTCCCCACCAGCACCACCACCGGCAGCATGGAAAGCGTGCGTGAGCTCCAAAACCCGCTCTTGGCCAAATCCAATGGACACCTTCGCAGCAGCTATTCTTACCACCAGCATCACAGCCAGGATTACCCCAGTCATCGCTGCCAAGGGAAACTGTATTCCTACATATTCCAAAACACTGGCGGTGCCAGGACTCACCAGCTGCTGGATGCCAGTTCCCTGCAGCTGGCTGTTGAAGCTTTGTACGGCCCCAGTTTCATCCTTGTGAAGGATGAGACTGCTCTCAAGGCCAAGGACAGCAAGATGGAAAGCTGCGAGACCACTTTTACAGAAAGCAAAGAGGCTCCGTCCGAAGCTCCTGAAGGGCATGAGGCACAAGAGTCCTGCCTGGTAGAGAGTGACATCCGCATCCAAACTGTTTCCTATGAAGTGGAGGAAGAGGAGCTCCAGGAGTATGAGGTGAGCTTGGACAGGTGGGATGGCACTAGACTCCTGTGGTCATTCCTTCTGGACATTGGCTCAAATTCTTGATAATTCATTCTCCCTTCTTTACCCAAAACTCCTCCCCAAATCCTACCATCTCCTGCCTCACCAGCCTCCCTGTGCACCCAGTATTTCTTCTTCCTCCTTATAATTTCTGCTCCTTTTTCCTCACTGCTGACCTTGGAAGGAGGTCAGCTTCCCTAAGAGCAGCCTGGCTGCCTGCTGCTGGGAGCAAAAGAGAGGTGGGTCTCTGCAGGACCCTTGGGAAATGGGGATGCTTTGACAAGGGCAGCCTGCTGCTGCTGTGGCACTCGAGCTAAAGAGAAACAGCAATTCTTGCATAACAGCAAAATTCACATGCCTGATGGCAGCAGCTGAGAGAAAGCTTTATATGTATAAAGACAGGATGAATCCTGCACAGGAAGAGTGAAGCTGACAAAGCAGCCTCATTGCTGCGCTGTGTCCCACTATGGCTTGAGCAGTGGTGCCAAGGCTGGGAAACATCATCCAGGATCTTGAGAGGTGGGAGAGGGTCCCAGAGCTCACTGGAGCTGATGCCTGATGACCCAGCACAGCTCTGCTGCTTTTGGTGCTGGTGATGTAGCCTGTTCAGATGGCAGCAGGGATGTCCCCACCTCTGCATCCCTTCCCCACCAAGGCACATCCCTTGCAGGGTGGTCTGAGGCTGCCCAGCGGTGCCCAAGGGCAAGAGGGCTCAGCACAGCCGCTGGCAGTGGCTCACTAAGGGGACAGGGCATGCTGCCCCTGCAAGGTAGGCTCCACTTCAAATGCTTTCCCTCACTTCCTAAATTAGTTTAGCAGGATATTGATCTCCTAGTCTCTAATGGGGATAAGTCACTTTGTTTAAGTTTGTTTAAGCTGACAAACAGTCAGTTCTGCCAAAGCTGAAGATATTTCAGTTTAAGACTCTCTCTAATGCAGGGAAATCCCAGACCCCCAGCATTTGCTCTGGCAGGGAGCCAAGAATCCATTCCACTCTTGAATTTGCTGAGCTACGTTTTTCCTCATCAAACCATGCTGAAGAGTCTAAAATATTTTTGAAATTTACTCCTTGAATTTGCCAGTGGGAATTCTATGAGAATATGTGACGGGACCAGGAGGGAGTGGGAGCTGGGAGGCGAGGTGCTGAGCTGCAGCCTGCAGAGCGGCACGGGGAGGTGGGCATGTGCTGAATCCATCTGGTTTTGCAGAGCGACTCCTCCAGCGACAGCGAAAGCGAGGATCATTTCCTGATGCTTCCCCCCCGGGACCACTTGGGCTTGGCTCTTTTCTCCATGCTGTGTTGCTTCTGGCCCCTGGGGATTGCTGCCTTCTACTTCTCCCAAGGGGTAAGGAATCCCTTTGCTTGCCTGCATGTGCCAAGTGCTAAAGCAAGGGCCCTGAAAGCCACAGTGGCCCTGGAGGTGATCAGCACCTTTCTGAATCTAAGGCTCATCTCTGTGCCACAGCCATAACTCTGAGGGCTGAGACAAAGGGTGCTCCTGGATGTCTCCACAATTGTGGGGTTGCAACCCCTCCAGTTTTGGTGTGGGCTACTGGAGTCAGGCTTTTCCTTTGGGTTTTTTGGATGTTATTTAGGGAACCGGGGCTCCTCTTGGCCCCTTGCCCAGCTTCTCCTCCAACCAGGTTCAGGAAAATGGCATTTTCCCACCTGTCCTCCCATTCTCCAGTAATGTGAAAGTTCTACACCATGACCCAGACTGAGGCAGCTCATGCCACAGGAGCCAGGCTGCTCTGGAGGCTGGGCGCAAAGGGGAGCTTGGTGTCCATATCCCACTACAGCTCCTCTCTTGCACTTGTTTCTGATGCACATTGGCTAACCTGTGGGAGCCAATGCCAGGCTGGCAGAGGCTGGAGAGGCAATGGCCCTCAGGCTGCAGCAGCTCAGAGGAGCTGCTGCTTTCTTGAGGGCTTAGCCCAGAGCCTGGGCTCACTTACATTGCTGTTGACCCAAAATAATTCATGCAGAGCCAGGGGATTTACTCCACATTTGCATAGATGGTGCTGTACCAAGAATAGATGGGGGGAGGCATTAAGAAGTTAAATCAAGAGGATAGGAACAGAAATGGAAAAATATATTACATGAGTGCCTGGCACAGAGCTGGTGAAAGGCAGGGGAAGCGTTAATTGATTACGACCCCAAGGAACAGTTGATTTCACATTTTTCCACATAGTGCACTCTCCACGTGATAATGTACGTGGGGCAATTTATATCTAGCTCCATTTGCTATAACTACCCCCTTTATTCACTCACTGAGGCAAGGACCATATCTTTGGTGTCTGCAGAGTGAGTGCATTGATGCCCATGTGGCAACTTGAACTCAAGTAATAGGTAACAAAAAGAGCAGCTTGGAATATGCCCTGAGCACTCAGAGAAGCTGGAAGTTGCCATCCTCTTCTAAAGAGATGGAGCTCTGTCTCCACTGTTGGTTTCATCAGCCCTTCAACAGAAAAATAGGCTTCATCTGAAAACCTCATGCAGGAAAAATCAGGTGGCAGCACAGCTGGACCAACAGACCATGCCATCCAGAGTCAGCTCCCTGAGCCTAGGCAGTACTCATTACACTCTCTGTATAGGGTGCACTGGTATCTGGTCAGTACCACACAGCCATCACCCCATGCACTGAGGTCTTACAATGGTCCAGCCACCCACCCATAGCTCTGGCTGAGTGCCCAGATGGGTGCTTTCAGACAAGTAGCTGAAGCCCATGCTTCTCTTGGAGGCAAAATCCACAGGGAAATGTGTGCAGGTGGCACTGCTGTTTTGAGCCCTCCCAGACTGACAGACCCCTTGCTGTCTGTTCCCAGCCTCCGTGGGATACAGTGGTCAGAGAAGAAGCACTGACTCAGTAATGAAACAACTGCATGCTGGTTAAAGGCCAGGTTGGTACAGCTGTGAGCAACAAGCATTTCTTCTCCTTCCAGACCAGCAAGGCTGTCTCCAAAGGAGATTTTCATCTGGCCAGTTCAGCTTCCCGCCGAGCTCTCTTCCTTGCTGCGCTCTCCATAACCATTGGCACAGGAGTGTACATCGGGGTGGTGGTAGCACTGATTGCTTATCTCTCAAAAGGGGGCCACGTGTAGCTGCCACCTGCATGTCACAGCCATCCCTGGCCGCTGACGCTTCTGGGACCGAGCTTTCCTGCGGAGCACAGAGCACCAGTGCCTGCAAGGGCTGCTTGCACAGCAGGGCCCTGGCATGGATGTCCTGTGCAGGTTTTTTCCCCTTGCAGACAAACAGTAGACCCCTGTTCTCCCTGAGGCTGCGGGGTGCGACCATCTAACAACAGGGAATTGAGCACCAGCCTGGCTGCTGGGACAAAGAGGAGCACATTTGCCTGGTGGAAGATGTGCAGGAGAGAAGCTGCATGCTGCTGCTGGGCCGGTGCGCCCACCCCGAGCTGGGGCCACAGCTTCCCTTCTCAGCCCACAGCTGGGAGATCCGTCGCTTGCCCAGGCTTGGCCCGTGAAGGGCCCACACAGGGAGAAGAGGGGATATGGTGCCAGGAAATGACTGCTGCTTCTTCTGGGAGGCCAGAGTCCTGGTGGGGCCTCCAGACTCCTGTGATGGGGACGACATTCTCACTTCAGCTGCAGTGAAGTAGGAGAACAGAGCATGGACAAGACCAAGAGGCATGCTCTCTGTGTGCTTCTGCAGACAAACCCCTGATCCACAGGAGAACATCCCAGTTGCTGGTCTATCCCAAATCAGAAACAAGAAGGAAGGCAGGCTGGTGGTCGCATGCCATCTCTCCCACTGTTGGTGCAAGCTGGTAAAGACAGCAAGGTTTTCTCTGTGTTAATAGTGACTGCCATGATGATCCCAAGTCAGAGCCCTCATACGGCTGCCATCCCAGAGTGCTGGGCCCTCAAAAGATTTGTAATGGAAACCTCTACCTAAGAAGTGTCCTGGGAGGGGTGGTGGCCTGAAGGAGTCTTCTCCTTGCACTAGGTCAGGGCCCTGCACACAAAGAGGGATGGAAAGAAAAGGCCGACAAAACCTGCAGGGTCTGGGGTGGGAGTGCTGATTGTGAGGGGACGAGATCCAGACAAGGAAGAGACGTGGAAGGAGCCTGAGACACGGGGTGACCTCAACACACTCCTTCCCATGCCTTGGAGAGAGGTATCTCCATCCATCCAAAAGCCTCTGGTAACAAGGAAATACCAAGCACCCCCCCCCCATACATCTTACTTTTGCTTATTTGTATATTGTCAGCAGCACATTAAATGCTTCATAGGTGGGTATGAAGGCAATGGTTGCCCCAAAGGGTCCCTCACCCCCCACCCTTCAGCATCCACCTTTGACCATCCCTCCTCTCCCTGGCTCCCCTGTTGCCTCTTTCCCCCGTGTGCAGGAGACTGCAGGCAGACTCTGGGCATCCCTCACCCCCTTCCCAGAGTTTCTGGGTAGGCTGCAGCCAGCTTTGCAAGGGATGCAGCATGTTCCTCCAGCTGGGTGCCATTCAAATGTACATTTCATCCTAAAGAAGCATGTTAATGTCTGCGATTGCCATTGTACTTGAGCCATAAAAGAGAGAAGCGCATCAGAGACCTGTACAGAAGCTGGTCTGAAAGTTCCCACTATGTTTTTTTAACATGGAAGAAGTAATAAAAAAAGCAGGAGTAAAGACTCTTTTTATAAGAATGTGGAGCTGGCTATCAAAGAGGTGAGCTTCACAAGAGTGCTGTGCTCACTTAAACCTGGAGGTGTTTATGCCGTTCCTGAAGGAAGTTATAATCTAGCTGGTGTCTGGGTATCTTGGAGGGAGATGTATTTCAGTGGGCAACTACCACTGAGAGCAGGATGGTGGTGTAGGCGTTTTTTTCCCTGTGTGGTTGGAAAAGAATTAGGGAGAAAAAGAGACTGGAGCATCTGTGTGTAGTAGAAGCATAAAATGTGCTTGAAGAGAGCAAAGAAGAATACAAACATCAGGAGGAAATAAGCAGATCTTGCTTCTGAGGGCAGACAGAGAGGCAGAATTTGCAGGGAAGGGCTGGTATGCCCAAAAGAGATGAGGTGGCCTAGGGAGGAGTAATAAAGGGGCATGCTCACCCAGCACCCATATGACGGTTTTCATTCTCCTCTCCTGCATGTGCTCAGCCTTCCTGGATGTCCATCCCTCCAAATAACCAAGCAAGAGCATTATTTCAGGAGAGGGGATGTCAGTGGGTGCATCTGCAGCAGGGGTGACCAGCCCCACCACCCCCCAGCTCAGTGCTGTCCCACCTAAATCCCTCCTCATCTCTCCCCTTCAAGCACCCCCAGCTGGGGGGCAGGGGTGGGGGGTCCCTGCTGATTCTGGTCCAGGCAAAATTATTTGGGCCACTAGACCAGAATGTACAATAAGATACAGCATTTGCTTCTGAATTTGTAATTATTCCAGCTGGTTCCCTCCAGGGGCTTCCAAGGGTGGGGGGTCCAGCGGTCCTCAGCCCACTTCCCGTGGGCATTCCATCCCTCTGAACTCCAGACTGCTTCTTTGTCTTTTTTAATTGGAGATGCATGGGGAAGGACGGGGCTAAAGGGCTGACAGAATTAAAGTGTTTTCCACTAATAGCCTGAATCTCTGATGAACTTGTCAAAGCAGGGGAGAAGGGGCTGTGCCAGAGCATCCCTAAGGGGGGCATTATGCAAATTGAGAAATTAGTTGGAAACAGCCTGAAGGGAAACATGTGGAAATTGAAATCCGAGGAAGAGCATGATGGCTGCTGAATAACATTACAGACTCACAGTGTCTGCTGTAGCTGCCTAAGCAGAAGAGAAGGAAGCAAAAAGGCAACAAGACACAGCAGTCAGGGAAGGTTCAACCTCCAGAAATTTGATTGAGCTTAAAAAAAGTAATGTTAAACTAAACTCTACCAGTGGGTGTGGAAGAGGTGACTCTTCACCCCCTTCCTCTTGTCCTCCCAGAGAAGGGGTCCCTCTCCCAACCAGGACCCTCAGCTCTGCAGCTCAGCTCTGTAATGGTCCAGATCCCACAAGGGATACTCAAAAATTTGGGGGGAAGGAGAAATAGCCTCAAGTTCTGGCCTGGCAACATGTCTAGCCCAGAAAGGAGAAGCAGGGATCCTGGCAGATCCCTGCTGTGGGAGGTGATGCAAAGGGCAGAAAGTGCAGAGATGATCTGTGTCTGTGTAGAGGGGCGGTGACAAAGTGAGATCTCCGGTGGCTAATGAGGGAGTATTCGGAGTTCTCTGAGATGGGGGTGGAGGAGGATTGGTAAAACAGTGATGTCCTATAAGGTTGTACACCACAACCTGCTGTCCTTCTCTGCATCCCAGAGCTTTCTGAAAAACAATTGCAAGTGGTACTGAAGAGTTCCACGACATGGCAGAACAACTCCCCTTCTCCATTCATGAGTAATTTTTTCTCCGTGATTAGGACATCTGTTTGTAACCAAGTTCCCCACCAGATGGCTGCAGGTGCCTGTCCCTGTGAACACAGGTGCTGTCTGGCACCCTCTGCACAGGCACAGTCCTTCAACCCCCTGGCCTCAGCAACCCTGTACCATCACCCTCCTGCCCACTCTTCCCCAAATGCCCATGCCCTGGCTCAGTTGCCCCACCAGTACTACCAGCCTTCATCCTAAGCCAGCGACACTGAGAGACACACATACAGAAAGTCACCAGAAAGCTCACTCCCTGCCCCCTTCCCCAAATCTGTGCACAGACACCCCTCTCTCATTTCACACACTCTGTGGCTTTTGAGTGGCAAGAAGTTCCGTGAGCAGGTGTCCCAGATGCCCTTCTTGCTGTTAGGACAAGAACTCGGGGATCAAGCCAGCCCCACTCCCTGGGCTGGTTGAACATCCCCTCCATCCCTCCCCTGCTTTGGAGATGCTCCTTGCTCAACCAGGAGCTCAGACCAGCACTGTCTGAGGTGTATTGGGATTTGGTTTCTTTTCACAGCAGTGGAAAACACGTGGTCTTCCAGCCTGAGCTCCTTTTGTAACCTCCACAGCATCAAGGTGAGCACTTCCTGCGGGCCTTTCTCTTCAGAAGCAGCTAAGGACAGGGTGGATGGAGGCTGCGCCAAGGGTGGGGGTAGCCTTTGAATCCTACCTCCTTCTGGGATGCAGCCAGGAAGAAAGCTGCTGAGGAAAAAAGCACCAGAACCTCAGCACAGATCTGATTGATCAATACATCTGAGCTGTTGCCTGCTCTGCTCCCACTGCTCGCCCCACGGCAAGTGCTGTGGTGTGCCAAAACAGGCTCACTGGCTACAAACAGGAGTTGGGAAGTGGTGATGGGGGATGCTGGGATGGGGCCACGCTGGATGTCACTCCTCTTCCCACAGGGATGAGGTGAGAGGAGGGAGAAGGGGAAAGAAACTGGTGTGGTTTGTGGGGGACTCAAGACCCCTGTGGGACACTGTCTCCAGCCAATAGCATCCACTAGGACACTGGTCCTCTCACACACCGCCAGACAACCTGCCCCTTCTTGGGGTCAGCCCTGCGGTGGGTGATGTGGAAACTACCAGAGCAGGATGTGGGGTGTCCTTCCTGCTGCACTCCCAGCACTCACTCCCTGGGAGGAGAAAGCCCTTCGCAGAGGCAAAGCCACCACCTGCTCTTCTCACCAGCACCCATCAGTGGGCTGGGATTGCAACCATGCAGGTAGAGCAGAAATGCCTTTATTTCACCCCCATCTCTCCTCTGGAGGATGATGAGAAAAGAGACACGGGGAAATAAAAGCAGAGCAAGTCCTTTGGCTCACTTAATAGCATAGTCAGTGTCTTCCCTTCACAGCAATCCAGTAAGGAAATAGCTAATTATCTGAGACAGGGCAAATTTTTATTTCTGTCCAAAAAAACCTTTAAAAATCATGTAGCAGTGCATCTCTTCACCTAGTTTATCTTTTCCTCTTTGCTCCCCAAAAACACCCTGCAGTGGAGAGAGCATGGGGAGGCACAGCCTGTGGCAATGCCATCTCTCCTGGGGCTGGCAGGAGAGGATTTTTGCAGAGAGAAGCCAATTAAGAGCCATCACTCAGGCAGGCATCAGCTGCTGGGAAATCAGGAGCTTCATTACCTCTCCTCTCACCACACATGCAGGCATCAGCTCACTCTTCCACAGACTCTGGTAGCCACATGTGCCAGAATGCATTCCTGGGGTCAAGCTGTCCCCACAGGGCAAGGGGACAGGTGGTATCAAGAGCAGGCAGAGCACTAGTGGGGACACCTTGCTGGGGACAAGGCATATGCTGTCTCCATGGTCACTGGTGAGCCACAGGGCTTGCTGTGATGCCACTGGAGGGCTTGGTTAGCTAGCGTGACACAGGAGGGTACTGGCACCACCCTCCGCTGCTCATCTATCCTTTGTGGTGCCAAGGGACTGTACCCCAATCCAGCCCTCCCTCCACTGTTCCACTCCTTGTCCTGGTGGTGTCCAGGCACAGGGACATTTGGGGACCAGGTCTGCAGGCGTGCTGCTCCTCTGAGCTGACCCTGGTTTTGCTCTAGTTGATGTCTGGGCTGAATCTCAGAAGCAAGGAAGGCCTTTGCACATGGACCACAAATGCCCTCCAGTAGGGCTATCTTAAAGATGCAATTTAGATAGTCTCACTAATGGTACTTCAGAAGCTTTGGAGACTCAAGACTAACAAGTGTCAGAAGCACCCAACTTAGGAGTTCCTAGGCCAGACAGGGCCTGTGTCTCCCCACCCAAAATCAGCAGGAACTCCCCTCGGGCCAAGCTCCCCTGAGCAGAGAAGCTAATGCTGCCCCTCCAGCCATGCCAGAGAGCAGGATGGGATGGGGGCAGCAGTGGAAGACCCTCTTTTCTCCTCCCACCCTGCCCCACTCCTGCCTATTTCTACTCAGGAGCTTTTCTGGCTGCAGGGCTGCTCCCACCCTCTGAAGGTTTCCCAGCAGAAATGCCCCCACTCTGCAATTGCTCCTTCTTTACTTTTGGAGACACAATGCTTAACCAGTTTTTAATCCTTTCCATATTTGCTGACTTCATTTTTAAACAAATCCTGTTGCTTAATCAAAACGTCAGGCAGGATCAATCCCAGTGTCTCACAGAAGTCAGAGTGCAGACAGAGTGCTGCCTTCTCCAGGCACAGAGAGCTGAGGGACAGCCCGATGGGTAAGGGGTCCTTCCTGCCACCCAGGCAGGCTCCCTGCCCAGACTCACACAGTTACAGAAGTGCCACGAAGATTCTCAAGCACCTGAGCTTGTCAGGAGGTGTCCATCCTGCCACAGCTCTCCTACCTCCCTCAGCACTACAGTTACTGAAGTGATGGAAAAGGGATGAGGAGATCAGAAAAGAAAGATGCCAGGAGAGGAGAAATGAAATGCAAATAAGTGCAATATCTGCTGAAATGCCATGCTCAAAGTAGTATATCAAAGTCTAGGCATAGGCACCAAACTCTTGACAGTATTAGGCTAGAAAAAGGGAAGTTTTCCTTCCTGAAGTACTTTCATACCTGAGCACCTTCTCCAAAACGCCAGTATTTTCCAGATGTTGACTGTGCTAAAATAGCATTACACATCAGCTTGTTTTCTAGAAGAGGAAAGGCTGGGAACACTGCCTCTGGAGCTTGGCCAAACTGCTGACCAAGAACTGCACCAAGAGTTGTCAGGTGGGGGCTGGTCCAAGAAAGCTAAGACAGGTATTAATGGGCTGTTGATATTTTAGAAGATCAGTTGGGCTGGAGGGCAAGATCCTTAAGGATCTCTATGAAGATTGATCTTCCATATTTTCACTAGCAAGGTGGCATAGGAAAGAGGGGTACCTTAGTGTCATTTGCTAATGAGACAAATTAGGAGGGTTTTGAAATACAGAAGAAGAGTCAAGAAACTGGGCTACCTTGAAGGCAAGGAATGGAGGAGATGGGATGAAATGCAGGGAAATGTCATGAGGGGTTGCCAGCAGTAATTGCTGCAGCAGGCAGGGAGATCCTCAGCTGGCAGCAACCAGGGAAAGACCTGAGCTCCCACATGAAAAAGGCAGATCTGATATTTGGTTAATTGGTTCACCAAAAAAATGTTCATGGAGCATAATGGCAGGGCAGTGATGGGCCACAGCTGGACTCCAGAAGACATTTTCAGCCACAGTACATGAGATGAATTTTAATGGGAAGGAGGCAGAGCAGGTGATAGAAGAACAGGGAACAGGACCTGGCAGTGGCTGGCATAACCTGCTGGGACAGAGGCAGATGGTTCCCCACAAATACCCCTGGGGCACAGGAGTAAAAAGATTCTGTTTGAACAACTGAATTGGGTTGGCAGCACTAGTTGCTTGTAGCCTGGACCTATGAGGGAATTATGCAGGGGACTGATAAAAACAATCTCTTTTTTTCCTCTTTTTCTTCTCATCTTTTTTTCCCTCCCCCCACAGATATTCTTGATAATGAATTTCTGCTATGCTTGTCAGCTTGTGAGCAGTTTTGAATGATGGCTCTGGCTTCTCTATCTTCCTGCTGCTGCTACTTCTTCACTCTGATGATCGCAGCAAAGCACAGGAGCTACCCTGTGAAATGCAACCCTTCTGCCACCTTGATGTGCTTTTAAAACCAACACTATTGCTCTTTGCACCAACAAACCAGCTGCTTGTGCAAAATCTGGAGACAAAGCTATGCTTGAGCTGACATGTATCAGCTAAGTGCCCCAAAGCTTTGCTTCGGCATAATCAACTATTCCCACAGCACGTGGGCAGGCTCTGCTGCACTACACTGCCCACCTTCCGCACCCCTCCCCCAGATGCAAAGAGTGGCAGGGCAGAGCCGAGCCCTAAATTACAGCTAAGAGAAAGGTCCCCATGTACTTTGCAGGCCCCCAGCCTCTGCTTTTCAATCATCTTTTAATTTTCATCTTTTCTGGGGTCAGTATTTATAAGCACCTGTCCGTGAGGGAGTTTAGATGACACCTAAGCTAAACCTCACTGCCTGGGTGCAAAGGGAGAGATGCATCATCCAGTGCCTGGCAGTGTGACATGGAGCAGCAGAGACTGCCTCAAACTCATCTCCCACGACCAGCTCAGCATGACTGCAGCATGACATTTACAAATCAAGTGCTACAATTCTCCCCCCTCCCCCATTTAAGCTCTGCTCAGCCACGAATGACATCAATAACTAACAAGCACCCACCATTTAGGTGGTGCCAACTGGCAGTGACCTGACATGGCCTATGCCCTCAAGGCATAGGGAGGGGGATGAGTATTATTTTCCCCACCACGCCCCACCCAGGCATCCAGCTAAGGGCAGGAAAAACACTACACTTAGATCTCTTCACCAGGGCTTCTAAAAATTGTCTTGCAAAGGGCTGTGGAGCCCAGTACCCAGAAGAGATTCATCCTACAACTGCTCAGGTGTGATGCACGTAGCACTCCCTGTTCAGGGAGAGTTGGGTGATGTTACGCAGGAGATTCCATTCCTTCACCCTGCAGAGCACCGGGCCACACCACAAAGGCCCCCAGCAGCAGCTGACCACCACCCATTGTGCTGTGCCAAGCTGGATGCCCCAGCCTAAGGGCCACCCAAATAGGGCCCACACTGGCACCCACTAGTCAGAAAACTCCCCCTCCCTGCTGCTTCCCTTGACTCAGGCAAGGAAGGGAACACTCTGCAGGTCTTGCATCCATTTTCACAGCTGCTGCTGCAGCCACCACTGCTGCTGAAAGCAGCTATCTCCAGCCTCCAGCAGTTTGGAGACATAGGTAATCTTTCTAGAGCAATTACCAGCTCATTCCCTTAAAGGAGTTCATGGATGAGTCCTCCCTGGCAGCTAATTACTTCAATTACTTCCTGACACAGAGCCCAGGGCTCTCTGCAGCAGCACACAGCATTGCTTGGCAGCTCGCTGCTCCTTATGTGCCTCCCTTCCCAGAGCACCCAGTGCCCCAGAACGCCTCCTCTGGGACCACAGAGGGCACGCTGGAGTGGATGGGTGGTGGTGAGATCCCACCATCACCAAGGACAATGAACTAAATGGTTTCTTAAGAGATGCCCCAGATGCTGGTTCAACACTGCTGCCCCACCAAAGGACAACCGTGAGCACCCCTTTCTCCTGCAGGCTGCTGCAGAAGAAAGCTCAGCAGAACTTTGTAGCATAGGGCCCCTCTGCCTAGGAGGCTCACAGGGAGTAAAGACAGACTATGTCAGCAACAGGACTGGGCTGCAGCAGCCAGTGAGAGGTTCCAGACACCTTAAGGAAAAACAAGTTATTTGTGAGTTAGTTTGGGAGGAGGGGGTGGGGGGGAGCAGGAGGATGGATTGGCGACAGACACACCACATGTGCTATGGCATCTCCTCTTAATATGGTCACCAAAGCTCCTAATGCCCTATCAAACGCCTGAGGGGTAAGACAAGACTCAGTCCTGCTGACCCAGCCTCAGGAGCTGACCTTGTAAATGCAGAGCTTGGGAGGCTCTCCCCCTACATCTGTAGGTTGCTGTGACTTCTGATAGCTTTCCGGGAAGCAAGAGCAGGTACTGCAGTTGTCACCACAACCCTCAGTGGTACCAGCCAGCCCCAGACATCCTACAGCTTAGTCCTGCACAGGCATGCTGACAGACACCACAGGACAGCTCACACACTAAGGGGATGAGGCTTTTTGGAGTCAGGCAGAGACCTCCTCAGCCTTGCACCCCAAGATGCTCACACGGCAGAGGTGCAGAGGTTTCAGCCTCCCAGTACACCACCACCACCACTTTAGGGCAGGACCACCAACATCTCAGATATTGTCTCTGCATCCCTGCTGTCACAAAGGGCTGGATTATCTCCAGCCTTGCATCTGATCTGGAAGGCAAGTCCTGGGCTCTTACCAGGGAGAGCACAGCTCCAGCCAGGCCTCCAGAGAGGAGATATCAAGCAGCAGACAGTCCCCACTGTAAACCAGGAAGCAGAAGAGGACCTTCCCAGAAGCGGGTATTGAGGTGTGCACAGGCTCTCCCCGCCCACTAGACAGTTTTAGAAAGCAGAGAGGGAGGGGAAAGCCTTGCCTGGAAATCATGCAGGGAGAGTCAGAAACCACACAGGACTAGGAGTGGAAGAGTCTTTATTGCTTTGGTTTCTTACAACTGAGATACACGCATCCATGTTGCTTGAGCACAGCACAGGGGATGCAGGGACACTGGGCACACAAGTTTCAGTCTCTCTACATTCTAGACATCAGGGAAGAGAGACCCAGAAAAGTAAGGCAGCTACCAGCTGATAGAGTAAAGGTTTGTGTGAAAGGTTATTGCTACAAGACCTGAAAGGTCAAGGACAGCTTCTCCAGAGCCTGCAAAAGACACTGACTCCTAGTTTAGTACTCCCAGCATACAGATTACAGTGAGGACACAAACAAGTCCCCTTATCTACCAGCCTCTGCTTCATCTAGGGAAGATCAGGGCAGCCAGAGGCAGGTATTAAAAGCCAGAGCTTCACTGGCCCCAAGTGAAGTTTTTGTTCTCCTTAGCTGGGAAGAACCCAGACCAAAGATGCTTCTTACATAAAACTGAGCACTTCCCAAACCTCTCCTCACCTACAGCTGAGCCAGTACTACTCTGCTCACTGATGAGGTAGATGCTGGGCACCTCCATGCTCATCCTGCACATCCACATTACTCGTTGAAGCAACTGCCTGCGGCAGAGAGACTTTCACATCCTCCATCTCATGAGGCCCAGCAGCATCCCATGACACTGGCACCATACTGCCTCCCTTGCTCATCCTCTGAGCACAAAGAGAGGAAAATTACCTGGCCCCTCTCCTTTGGGGTACTCAATGCCTTCTCCTTCCACCCCTCCAGCCTCTGGGAATAGGCACTGTGAGGATGCTCCCATACCTGATTGAACCACACAAAAGAGAAAGCCAGAGACTAGAAACAAAACAAAACCAAACCAGAACAAAAATTAGCAAGGCCCCAACCTGGGCACCCCACCAGAGAGCCAAAGGGCACATCAGCAGAGGAGCTGTGGCCAAGGCAGCTGGCACTCAGGCATCCACCAGCGTCAGCCCATCATGCAGAGCACGCTTCCACATGTAATAGGTGGAACGGGCTGTGAGTGGGAAGCGGGCACTGAACTCTTTGTAAGTTGGGAAGGTCTTCGACTCAAAGCGCTGCTGCAGGAACAGCTTGGCCTGTGCCTTGAATTGGGCAGTGGCAATCACATCCATCACAAACATCCGGCTGTTGGCTCTTTCCGACATAGCATAGCCCGAAAGGGTGGTGTTGCACGGTGTGGCAGGCACTGGCTTATCTATGTGCTTGGTGGCTGCCTCCAAATGGCACTGCGGTTTGAGGCCTGGCTCTGCTCTTGGAGGCGCCAGGGAAGCCACACGGTTCAATGGCAGGCTGGAGCTGCTCCAGGGCAGGCGATGCTGCCAAATGGCCTGGCCACTGCCTTTCCAAAACCAGTAGGCTGTGGAGGAGAGAGATGGATAGCGTAGGCGGTACTTGCAGAATGGCAGCTGCCATTGCTGGACCTGCCTCCTGGCCACATCTCGCAGCTGCTTTCTCCAGCACAGAGAAGGCTGGAGCTGCAGGAGACTCCTGGGTGCTGGCCGGTCTCCATTCCGTCTCTTCCTAACAGGCACGCTGCTTGGCTTCAACTGCAGGAATGGCTTTCCTATAGCTAGAGTTTTCTGGTTATCCAAGGGTGACTGGGGGTGTTTGAAGTTGGGGTTCTCCTTGATTGCTTTTCTTCGCCAGTTATAGTAAGTGGACCTGGAGATGCCAGGGAAGCTGCGTTTGAAGCATCTGTAAGGCACCAGAGTGTTCATGGAAATGCATTTCTCCAGGTAGGATTTGGCTCCTTGCATAAAGATTCCTGTTTGAACAGGATCTAGGGAAGGACTTGAGGATTTTAAGCTCCCCTGTGGATTTGCTGGCTCATTCACATCAGCCTTTTTTGGGACAACCCTGTGAAGCTCCTGCAACCTGTGGGCCTCAGACAGAGCAGAGGCATCACCATTGACCATGCTCTGCATCTCATGCTTCCAGGCATAGTATGTAGACCGGGAGATTTCTGGAAACATTTGTCGGAAGTGCTGGAGGGGGATTATATTGCCCTCCTGAAAGCAGGACTGGAGGAAGTGTTTAGCTGCAAACCTGGCAGCCGCTTTCTGCCGGTGTTCACGAGACTGGCGCTTCCAGCGGTAGAAGGTGCTCTTGGTAATGCTGTAGCGGTCACGCAGGTTGGAGTAGGTCAACTGGGGGTCACTGTTCAGCAGCTCAAGGGTCTTCATGGGCTGGACAGGAGGCTCTGGTGAAGGTATCGTGGGTTCCAGCTCCTCCAGGCCAACCACGGCCACAAAGTACTGCGCTTTGAAGACCTGCCGGGAGAGCTGCTGCCCGGACCACATGATGTGTAGTGTGGAGGTTCGTGGGCCACACTTCCTGGGCCGGATGAGCCGGTTGAAATAGGGTCGGATCTTCAAGTTGCTCATGGGATAGATGGAGTAGATGTTACACTGCAGTACTGAGGCGAGAGCATAGACATGCCACATGTTGGCAAAGGTGCCAGGAAAACAGGTAGCTTTGATATCAGCATCAAAAATGGCTTCCAGGATAGCCATGGGGAGGCTGGTCATCTCCGGGGTCTCCTCAGTGCAGAGGGAGTAGCGGGCAGCCTGCAGCATCACTTTGGAATCAATCATGCCATTCAAGTAGTATTGCTTGTGCAGCAGCATCTCCACCACAGTACGCACCTGCAGCTCCAGGCTGAGGCTGGGGTTGCCCCAGAGCAGCACACTGGCAGCCTCAAAGAGGCGGTTTCCCTCACCTTTGCAAACGAGAGGCAGCATGTTACTTGGGGCATCCTCAGGATAGAGGCTCCTGGCTACCCGGTCAACCTCCAGCTCCTCTTGGAATTGACTCCCACAATAGCCAGGCAGGGAGAAAGATGACAAGGTCCTCTCTGCCTCCAGTGCAGCACTGGTGAGGCCCTCCAGGCCAAAGCATTCGGTGGCTTCCTGTAGCTCCTGCAGCACAGACTGCACCAGCTGGTGCCTCTGGATCATCCTGAAGGATGGCAAAAAGAAAGAAGTCACTGGAGATGAAGACAGTTCACACTCCAGACTGGCAGCAGCCTGGCCTCCAGGTCCAGCTCCTGCCCAAAGGACAGGATGGAGGAAAAAGATGGAGGAAAGGCCACCACACACATTCCAAGGACAAAGGAGGAAGGCTTGGTCCTCACCAGGCAGACCTGGGAGTGGGACATGGGCTCAGCTTGCTCACCAGTGACCTCCTGTGGGCGGCACATAAGGCACACAGCCTCCACCTGTCTAAGTGAAACTAAGGAGTGACTGCACCCATGGGGTGGGAAACCAGGTCATCTCCCACCACCACATGCCTGGCTTTGCGCCTGGCATCACCCCTACACCCACCTCTCCCACTAGTAGTTCCATCGTTTCCATTTTACTACTCCCCTGTCAGCACCCAGGGGGAAGAGTTTCCCTCAAAGGGAAACCATTTGTCATCTCTGCAGGAAAGGACCTGTGACAGAACCACACTGTGTGGGGACATGGATGCAGCTGGCTCAAGCTGTTCAAGCTCAACAGAAGAAGGGGCAAGCAGCTTGCCCTCTCCCTCAGAGCAGGGCCCTGCAGCGGCACCCATTGTACACACCAAAAACTGTCACAGAACCTGGGATGGAAGTGACAGAGCCAGCCCAAGCCACGGCTACTGCTGCCTGAGCTGACACTAGATGTCACTTGCTGCTCAGCAGACACACACCACCAGCCAAGGAGAAGGCACAAAAGGAGGGCTTCTCCTAGATGAGCTACCAGGAAGGAGGCAAAAGTACAGCCAGAGTGCAAGCACTGAGTGGGTATTTCAGAGTCTGTACAGAGTGCTCCTCCCTGCCTGAGTCGGTCCCAGTCCTGTCACACCTCCCTCTGCATGCCAGTTCCCACTCACGAAATACAAAGGGTCAAACCTGCACTGTCCTCTTTGTCCAGCTTTTGGATACCTACGTGGTTCTGTCCCCGTCACTCCAGGGGTTTTCATGATGGCTGCACAGCTCTTAGCTCCAGCTTCATCAGTGAAGCCCTCTTCAGCATCCTTTCACTACCAGCCAGCCCAGGCCTCTCCCCAGCCAGCCTACTCTCTCCCTCCCTCTTGGGCCAGTTTTCTCTCAGGGACCACAACGTTTCACTGAAATAAGAAGCCAAATCTCCTCCATTTTCTCCTAAGCTTCATTCTCATATCATGCCTAATAGGTACAGCATCACTTTGCAGCCTGCTCAATTCACATCCCAGCCAGAGCCCACCTTCTCTCAACACTTCACAGGTATCACTATGCACTCACAGCTCTGTGCAAACACAAGAAACAGCAGAGGCAGGAAAAGCAGCAGCTCTACAGTAAAGCAGATGGACGTCCTGTCTGAACTCTGCCAATTTTCAGCCTTGCTGCAGGTAAGGTTATTACTGCTGTAGTATCTATGGCACCTGGCCACGACCAAACCGCAAATGACATGAGGTGCCACAGAACCACATGGACACATACAAGCTCTTCATCACAAGGAGCCTCCATGCTGCTGCTGCTCCTTGCCTTTAATCAGATCACAGGTAGTCACCAATTGAATCCCCTCCCCTGCTCCAAACTCCTCCACGATCTCCTGCATGTCAGAGGCTAGAACGTTCTTACAGATGCTCCCACAGCTGTAAGGCATCAGTTACTAGAGACAAACACAGGAGAATGCACACAGCTGTGAAGCAGGGAAGATAAACTAGTCCTAAAATCCAGGTCTGAGAAAGTATGGAGTTGTCAGGTCAGATCTGCATTGTTATTTTCCTAGAACTTGGTAGAAATTTACAGTGGTTTATAGAAATTTTGACTAAGCCTATGTTGAGTGACATGTGCTTGAGGAGCTGAAGCAAAGGCACAACTCAGGACAACTACAAGGCTGACAGAGCCCAAGTCCTCCCTCTCTGTGTGCTGTCAAACCCTTTTGGGGCCAGCCACCTCCCCCTGCAGCAGCCACCACCTCCCCCTGCAGCAGACAAGGCCTGCAGAGCACTGTCTCACCAGAAGAGCCAGGAAAGGCAAGACAGACTTTTTTTACCCTGAAGAGGGTGAGGACATAGTTGACATAGGCTAGAGAGCATCAGCAACAACCCTGGTATTTCTGTCCTAGTGGGCATTTCCCACCCCCTTATAGACTGGAGGAGATAGAGAGAGGGAGCGCTGGAGGCACAGCTTAATGGCCATTAATCTTTTTCTTCAGCAATAAATCCACAGCCTCAATGTCACTGTCAGCTCCTGCTGCCCAGAGCAATCCTAAGGCAAAACCCACAGCTGAATCAGCAGCAGGGAGCAGGGGCAGGTGGAGAGGGTCTTGGGTAAATCAGAAGAAGTCAGACAAGCTGGGGGGCTTGGTTCATGGCCAGATCAAACCCAGCAGCTCTCAACACAGAAGACCTGATGCAAAGGGAAACGTTTCTCCCTGCACACCCCCAGGGAAGCATGCTGAACACGACGGACAAGTGTTCACTAAACCACCTCAGCACCAAGAAATAACCAAGGCAGCTTTCGCAGCTGATAAAGGTTTTACCTAACCTGGCCGCTTTTGCATTGTAACAGATAAGGAAACAGTTGCAGGTCACATTCCCTCACCTAAACTGATGAGCTGGTGGCATCCAGTAGTGCAAGTTCCCCCAGCCAGTCCCAAAAACGCTCCCACCAGCAGGAATCCAAGAGACCTCAGCCCCAACTGCCCAGGACCCCCGGTACCTCACAGGAGCAGGGGTGTCCACGCACCCCAGCCCAGCTGAGTTAAGTGGTTCGCTTCCCAGCCCCAGCTGCGGGTTCAAGCCACCCCAGTAGTAAAGGCTCTCACTCGAGAGGAGGATACTTGAACCACCGGGACCGTACGACAGGAGCACAGAAGTGGTAGTCTCCAAGAGCTATCTAGGCTCGAAATACCACCGGAGAAGCTCCACGGGTGAGCAGCAAAGGCAGCAGGAAGCCTGCTCCATCTGCCAACACCCACATGTCCACCGAAGATCACGAACGGGGCATTGCTCACCGGGAGAGGGAAAAGCCTCAGACCCGCCTTAACCTAGGCCGAGCGCTGCAGCCAAGCCCGGCTTCGTCCGCCCCTCGGGCGGGGGCACTGAACGCTCGGGAGCGGGCGGCGCCTGACAGACACCCCCAGCCCCACGCACCGGCGGCAGCTCGCGCCTCTCCCGAAGGCGACGGAGGTGGCTCTGCGCGGCCGCCCCGCGACGGGGACAGCCCCGCACCCCGGGTGGGAGCACGGGCGGCCGCTCCCCTCGCCAGGGACAAAGGGACGCACAGCCCCGGGCCAGGGGAGGGGCCGCGGGTGCCCGGGCAGCTGCCGAGAGGAGACTGAGGGCAGAACTGGGCTGGACGCCCGCCTGCCCAGGGAAGGTGCTGCCTCAGCGGGACAGCCCGCGGGGTCAGAAGGGATGGCGAGGAACCGCGGCCCCGACGGCGCCCAGCACGTCTCCACACTCACCTGACTCCGCGGGTCAAGTCACGCCCCACCCGCACCCTGGGCCGCCCCGCACCTTTAAGGGCGGCGGCAGGAAGCGGCATGGAGCCGCGGCCGCCCCGGTGCCAGCCCCGCAGTGACCCCCGGGAGCGGGCGGCCGCGTGCGGCGCCGGGCC
>VXAD01010017.1:115022-135025 GCA_013399195.1 Dicrurus megarhynchus | reverse complement strand
CAATCCTCGTGGTCTCGCTAATTGCAATCATTAATCCCCATCCAGGTGGGGTGGAGGCTCAAGGCCTGCTGGCTGCCTGCTCCAGCGCTCCAAAATCCGCGTGAACTTCCCAAAGATCGCTTCTTCTTTTCCCCCCCGGCTTCCCCTCGAGCTCATGTGGAAATTTTGGGGAGAAAAAACCTCCTTCTGAGGCCGGGATTATTGTTTAAAGGTGGTGACACTGGTCGTGGTTATTAATAATTAAAAGCTGAAGAGAAAAGCTCGTTTCGTTCCATGGAAAGTGCCTGCGATTAAATAGGATGTGGGATTTTAACTATGATTAACCTATATATTTGCATCTCCAGGGCCCTGCAGAAGGCCTGAGCTGTAATTAGGTTTCGTCAGAGGAAATGCAGTTTTGGGCTAAAACTTGGACTGGGGGAGCTTCATTATTAAAACAGCAAATTTTGGGGTGTGTCAAGAGTTGATTTTTATTAAAATCTTGAATTTTGAGGTAGGCCAGGAATTGCTTTTTTTAAAAAATCTCCAATTTTTGGGTGCTTCAAGAATTGCTTTTTATTAAAATCTTGGCTTTTGGGGTCATCAGAAATTGCTTTTTTTTTTTTTTGAATCTTGAATTTTGGGGTTGATCAGGAGTTAGCTTTTATTAAAATCTCAAATTTTGAGGCAAGAATTGCTCTCTGTAGCCCTGTTTTAGCAGGAAAATGATGGTTGATGGTGATGGAGACCGTTAATGTCCGAATTTTGGTCTCCACAGAACACTTGGGATGGTTCTGCTGGAAATCTGAGGGATTAGGGGCTCTGGTTGTCTGCATAAGCCCAAAGTTAGGCTTGCATTACCTCGTGGATCCACGGAATCACATCCTACAAAACCCACATTATTCAGGGAGGTGGGAATGATGCTTTGTGCTGCTTGCGTCTCCCCTCTCTGTGCCCCTTTAAAACAAACCAGCTGAGAGCTTTTTTGGTCATTTTTGGTTGAATTTCGTGGTCGGTTTTTGGTTGAATTTCGCCATCCTGCTCCATTCTCCCTGCTGGAAGCTGTGCCATCCTCTGGGAAGCAGAGCTGTGTCCGGGAGGATCCTCGTGGCAGTGCTGGGAAGCGACCCAGCTCTCTCCACGTGCCGTTGCATCCGTGAGAAATCCTTTAAAAAACCCGGGATATTTGGTGTTTAGGCAGCAGAGCAGATAACCCACTGGAATTTTTCCCTATCTGTGCGTTATTATTTTGTGTATCACGGACAAAACGTTGGGAAGCTGCTGAGCCGGAGCAGCCGGGATCCAGTGCCCTCTTTTTTGGCCTCTTTTTCCAACATCTGATGATGTTGGAAGTTGGAGACATCCCTAATCCCCACCCTGTTCCGTAGCGCCTGGATTCCTGAAGTGGGATCCTGCTTTTCCGAGAAGGGGTGAATCCCAGGAGTTGTGGTGTCCTGGAAATAGGTGGATTTTCCAAATTTGTGCTTTGCTGTTCTTTCTTGAGGACTTTCAGGCACCTTTCTGCATGTCCAGTTTGGGTTTTTCCCAGCTGGAAGGCGTTTAAGGCGTGTGTGGGAATTTTAAAATTTCAGTGTCCGGTTTTTTCTGGGAACCACCCGGATGTGTTTCAGTAGGGAGAGGGACTTGGGACAAGGGATGGAGTGCCAGGACGAGGGAGAATGGATTCCCATTGCCACAGGGCAGGGATAGATGGGATATCAGGAAGGAATTCTTCCCTGTGAAGGTGGTGAGGGGCTGGGCTGGAATTCCCAGAGGAGCTGTGGCTGCCCCATCCCTGGAAGTGCCCAAGGACAAGGGGAATTAAACCTGGCGTAGTGGAATTTGTCCCTGCCCGTGGCAGGAGGCGGAATGAGGTGATTTTAAGGCCTCTTCCCCGCCTCAGCCCATTCCATAATCCACGATTCCGTGCTGTCGCTGACCTGTTTCACACCCAGCCGAGCTTTCTGGCAACGTGGGGACACCGGGAGCTCCCGAAGCCTCAGTGACACCTCCAGCACCGGGTGGGATCACACCCCAGGAGCCGCTCCCACCTCTCCGAGTTCCTCCAGAGCTGTGGTGGAGACGCTGGAGGCACGGAGAACGATCCCACGGGATCCGTTCCACGAGGCTCCCGCAGCCTCTGGGGAGCCCCAACCCAGCGTCAGATCGATGGCTGCCTCCTCGGAGAGTTCAGAGGCTGTTCCAGTTCATCTCGTTGCCTGAAGATGCTTTTTGGGGGATGAAAAACACGCAGCTCTCTTCCCACCTTGTTTTTAATATCAGCTACAACTCTGGGAGCGTGAGCGTTGGATTTTCTCCAGGTTGGGAGGTGTTGGGAATTCTCATCACGGAGCATGCGCCGATACGAAAGTCAAAGGAGCTTTTTAAATTGAGGGGAAAATCTTAAATATAAAGGGAGTTGTGGGGTTTTAAACTCAACCAGTCGGTTTGGCTTGTTTAGTGTTGACGTTCTGTAGGAATTAAGGAATACCCAGGGGGAAGAGGAGCTCTGGAAATGGCTAAAAATGGAGTAAAGGCCAAGGTCCATGTGCTCGGACCTTGGGATGCCAAGGGAAGAGTGCGAATGCCACCAGGGTCAAGATGTGGAGGGGGGATCCCTAAAAAGCAAGTTGTGTCATAATACAGCAACTTGGCTGGACAGAGCTCAAGGAGGTGTGGGGTGAGGCAGTCCTCAAAGCAGGAACCCCGTGGGATCCCGCTGAATTTTTTTGGGAACGTGGCATTTTGAGGTGGGGGAGGTTTCCAGAAAATCCCCCAAAACTTCTCCAAGTAATTCCGATGTTGTTGTTGTTGTTGTTCTGTATAAACAGGAAAGATGCTTCATTATCCATAAATGGGATGTGCTGGGAAAAGGGGCTGGTTTGGAGCTGATTTTACTGGATCTTGTGGCATTTCATCCCAAAAATGAATCCAGAGGCAAATACCTCGGGATAACATGAGCTGTTCCTCTCCAGGGCGCTCCTTGGATGCCCCAAACAGAGCCAGAGTTGCCTCTTTTCGGGCTCAAGCTGCCAGGTCTCTGGATCCTGGGATGCAGGGATGCTCTGCTGGCTCACCAACGTGCTAATGAACGTGCTAATTACCAGAAACGCTGGTGGCAAACCCCAAACCCAGCGCCGGCCTTGGGCACAAAACCCGGCTGGGGGAACGGCGATAAAGCACCAGGGCACACGGGTTGGGCTGGGATTTATTTATCCCTTCCCTCTGGGAATAACAGCAGCTGCTTCAGGTGGGTGCTGGGGGTGGCTGGGCAGGAGGGAAGGTGGCGTTCCTCAGGATCCCGCTGTTGAATGTTATTTTCCTGCCTCTCAGGCCGGGAAAGGTTAATCCTTTTTTCCCCTCACGAGGCCCTGAAGGGCCTCGTAGCAATAAATGAGCCCGGATTAATCGGTTGCCGTGCCAAAAGAGTTGGGTTTTTTTTATTTATTTAATGAAAGGTGTCAGAGCGGAGAGGGGTGGGTTCAGGGCTGCACAGGCAGGAGGAGGGAAAGCTGTTCCTTAGGAAGTAGGGCAGGGTGCTGGCTTAAAATAGCTCCGAGCGCTGGGCTGTGCTGAAGGAGCTATTTAGGTAAATCCTGGGGTCTCAGTGGGGGCAGAGCCGCCTGCTAATCTAAAGATACTCCTCGGAGATCTATATTTGTCCGGGATCCTTCCCGGCTTGGCCGGTTTTCCAGGTATTCCCTGCCCGATCCCGCCGGGGATGGCGTTGGGACGGGCGGGCGTGTTTAGGGGACGGCCATGGCTCGGATCCTAATGGAATTAGGCATCGTTAAGCGGCGGCAGCGAGGGAACAGGCTACGTAAAGGCATCAGCGTTATCCTATAAGGCAGGACTCGGCTCCCAGAGGCTCCCGGAGGCCGGGATGGCCGTGCCAAAGGGGCACGTTCCGGTGGCACCGGAGAGCTGGGTCAGGTGTGGGATATCCCGGAATGGTTCGGGTTGGGAAAGGATCGTAAAGCTCATCTCGTTCTCACCGCCGCCTTCTGCTAGGCCGTGCTGCTCCAAGCCTCGTCCCACCTGGCCTTGGACACTTGCAGGGATGGGGAATCTGCAAATATCCTGGGAAAAGCCCTCAGGACAGCGAGGGTGGGGCAGAGGGAATGATGGCTGGGAGCAGAGGCGAGGTGGGGGATGGAGGGTGGATGTTCCTGCGTCAGAGGGTGCTCTGAAGCGGGAGGGAAAAGGAATCTCGGTGCAGATTTTAAGGATTTTCCTGGCAGGAGTGTTGGGCTGTCCAGGCTGTTCTCCAACTTCTCCAGGCTCTGAAACAAAAACCTCGCTGCTGCCTGGTGAGAGCATCAGGGCAGGGGTGGGACGAGGTGTCCTTAAGGTCCCTTCCAACCCAAACCATCCTGGGATTCTGTGATCTCCCTGTTTGCATGAGGAGCAGAGCTGGATGTGTGGAGCAGTGGGATCTCCTCCGACTGGGAGCCTCCCTGAGGAGCTCAGGGGGGGTCATCTCTCCAAAATTCTCCACCAGTCTGCCTTCTGAGGGTTCCTTCTGCCATGGTGGGCCTGTAAAATGTGAGTTGAAAGCACTTTCCCTGCTCCAGGGTGGAGTTTCCCAGGATCTCCCCCGTGTAAGGCAAAGCGGTTCAGGGTGAATTTCAGGAGAACAGGGAGAAGCGATGTCAACCTAGATTGCTCCAGAAAAGATTCCCTTTTATCAGCTGCTGAGCATAGCAAAACGTGGTGAAATGGCTTCTCGAACAGAATATTATCCCAAAGGTGATGTCTTGGAAAAATACCACGAGGGTTTCCCGGAGGAAGAGTGACCAGGGCACAGAGGCTGGAATTGCTGCTTCAGCAGGAGCTGGAGGCTCCTCTCATCCTGCTCCATCCCTGACACGTCTGGGACTGGTTTATCCCAGGTTTTTTTGGGCTGCTTTTTTTTGCTTTGCAGGAGAACCGCTCTGGCTGATCGTCTCCAGGGCGGGAAGATTTGAATTCCTTCGCAGCTCCCTCGGCACCGTCAGCACCTCGGTGTGCTCTGAGGGGATGTGCGGGTGTGGATATTCCCAAAGCTGGGAATAGGCGCCTTGCAGGGAATCTTTCATCCCGAGCAGTTGGATCCAGCGAGGATCCCACTCAAAGTGAAGGATTAACCTAAGATGGGAAGAGGAGAGAAACCAAGATTGTGTCAGAACTCATTATTTTGTGCTCCCATTCCCCTTTATCCACGCTGTGACCACCTTTTTGCTGGATGCATCCCAACATTGGCTTCTCCAAGGGCTGCTCCAGCGGGAATATTTCTGGGGGTTGTTTTGCCCGGGATTCCCACGTGGATCAGCGCCTTCCCCCGCAGCGAGATCTCGGAAGGACGCGCCGTGCAGAGTTGTGTTTGCTTAGAGCAGGTTTGAAATGGGATCCAGAAGCCCCTCAGGAGCCGGCGGGAGGGTCAGGTTCACATTCCCGGGATTTGCCTTTTCCACAAAGCCCCCGCTGTGCCTCCATTAATGATCTATTAGTGGCCGTGCTGGAACCTTGGGAGACAGGTGGTGAATTTCCCTGCCTGCTGACATCTAGGAATCCCCTCCTGGCTCCTTTGGGGAGCTCACTTCTTTTTTTAAGTAGCTGCAGCTGTTTGCTCTAAACCTCCTCCTTTTCCTCCTCCTTTTCCTCCTCCTTTTCCTCCCCCTTTTCCTCCCCCTTTTCCTCCTCCTTTTTTTCCTCCTCCTTTTTTTCCTCCTCCTTTTTTTCCTCCTCCTTTTTTCCTCCTCCTTTTTTCCTCCTCCTTTTTTCCCCTCAAGCTTTGCAGCGACTCCCTGCATCCCACCCATCAGAGGGTTTGTTGACACTGGGTTTGTTGAGTGATGATTTTCTGGGAATACCTTGATTTTTAACCTCTGGAAAGGTTTTCCAGGCTGGAATTGCGGGGTTTTTGGGATCTCCTTGGTGAGCTGGCACTCAGTGATGTCCAGAGCTCGCATCCCCTGGCAGAGGACTCTCCTCTGGACAGATTGGCTCAATGACAACGGGAAAATCCACATCAGTGCCGGTCATTAAGAGCCAAATCTGAGCTGGAAACTCGATGGACCACGCAAGGAAAACGTGGATTTTATCACTTCAGGGAGGCTGAGGACTCTCTGCGAGCATTTTTGAGGTCTCTGATCCACGGGGAGCTTTGGCAGGAGCAAGACCAACACCACGGCTCCAGGGCTGGGTTCGGCTTCATTCCGGAGGCAGGGCAGGATCCAGGGTGTGAAGAGCCCTGGCTGCCGTGGCAGGGAGGTTTTGTGAGCAGCTCGAGCTGGCACCTGGTGTGGCCTGGACGGGCTTAAGTCGTCTCTGTTCTAATTAAATACTCCCGGGTTTAATCCTGGGAGCAGAGTTCCAGCTCCACCTCGTGGGACCGGCACCGCTGCAGTTGGCAGCCGTGGCAAAACCTTGGCCCTCAGCTCTGCTGGGGAATCCTCCTCGGCAAAGGCACCTTGCTTTGTCCTGGCCTCGCTATTTGCTGGCCAGATCTCCAGCAGAACCGGGATAATTCTTCCCTGGGAGGTGGTGAGGCACCGGAATGGTTTTCCCCGAAAATCTGTGGCTGCCCCGTGCCTGGAAGTGTCCAAGTCCAGGTTGGAGCAGCCCGGCCTGGTGGAATGAGATCATCTCAAAGGTCCCTTCCCGCCCAAACCACTCTGGAATTCTGGGATTCTGTGATACTTCTTTGGAAATTCCTGGCCGGGCTTAGGTTTGTGTGGTTTTTATCCTCTTGGCTTCGCATCCCGAGTTTCCGTGGGGGCCGCGCTCTGTTTGTGTTCGCATTTCCGTGCACGGAGCTGTCACCTGCTTTTTTTTTTTTAGCCTTAAATGCACCTGGCTCCTGCTCAGCCCCGGGGGCCTGCCAGCTTCTCCCTACATGGCCTCAAAAAATTTTGGGTGTTACTCCTGGAGCTGATGAGGCAGGGACAGGTTTGCTGCTGGGAACGGCTCCGTTTCGGGATGACCGCGCCCGTCCCCTTCGAAGAAATCATTCATTCAGCTCGTACAATGCGGATATTTTTAGGGCTATTGTGAGGAGAGAATTCTGGTTGTCCTACCAAAAAAAAAAGAAAAAACCCAACCAAAAAGGAATCCGTGGCTCCAGGTGAGGATCAGAGGCAGCTCTCCGAAGCAGCTGCGCACCGGGAGGTCGGATTCAGCTCCGAGGAGTTCTGGATAAAACTGGGACGTTAAAAACTGCATCCCTTCAAAGGAGCTGCTCTTCCAGAGGCATTCAGATAACCCCGAATCTTGTGGTCTTCCTGCAGCATTTCCAGGGTTGAGAAGCAGAACTCCGGAATTTTTTTTATTTCCCCTCTATTTGTGAGTCTCCGGAGCTTCTGAAATCTGGGGGTTCCTTGCCCAGAGCAAAAAAAAGGAGGATTGGAACGTGCAAAAATTTTGGGAAAGGCAGATGGAAATGACAATAATAATCTAATAATAATAATCATCATCATCATAATTCCTGGCTCTTGCTGCTTTTCTACAGGAAGGTTTTGCTTTATTTGGTGATTTTTTTCTTTGATATTTACGTTGTGTTATTTTAACAAGGGAGAAGTTCCTTTTTTCCTCGGGTGGGAGGTGATGAAGCTCCATTTTTTTTTTTTCCTGTTTCCCCACAGAGCAGCTGGAACGAGCAGTTCTGTGCCATGGTAGGGTCAGGCTGCCCGTGGCAGCCCTGGAAAATGACACAGATTATTTGTCAGGGCTTGATCCAAGCTTGGAAAAATCGGGTTATCAACCTGGTTTTGCAGGTTCTCCCATCAGCTCACCCTGAGGCACCTCAGGAGAGAAAAAAACCTCCCAAAAACCAGGGTGGGGGATTCTTAAAACAAAGACTTTTTGTGTTTAACGGCCAGAAATCTGGGTGGTTTCATCATTTTGGGAAGAATAAGGATTATTCCATGGAAAGTGGGGTGGTTGTTGATGAATGGGGTGGTCGGGTGTTGGGAGGTGGTGGAATTCCCATCCCTGGAGGCGTCCAAGGAATGCCTGGAGGTGGCACTCAGCGCTCTGAGCTGGGGACAAGTCACAGGTTGGAATCGATGACCTTGGAGGGCTTTTCCAAGCCGGATAATTCTGGGATTCTGGGATTCCAACATCAGCCAGCTGCTGAAATCCACCCTGTCCTTGCTTTTGGCCTGGATCTGGGATGGAGCAGCAGGAAAAGCAAGGTGGCTGGGGCACTGCTGGACTGACAGTGGCACCCATCCCCTGCCTCCATGGGTTTGTTCCTCCTTAACGACTCCGGAAGCTCCGCAGCATCCCGAAAAATCCGCCTTTCTCCGAGCAAAAGACGCCGTGGCTGTGGCCTTTCCGTGCTGGATTTCTCCACGTTATTCCCTCCGAGCCGGCTCCGTGTGAGCCCCGGACTGGGCTTTGAATAGATGAATGTAGGTTAGGTGTGCATGGGAATAAAATACCGTATAAAAATAACTTCGGGCTGTTCGGAAATCGGGAAAGAGGAAGAAAAAATAAAACCTCGCCCTGCTGCTCGTGCTGTGCCCAGCTCAGCCCTGGAGGCCGCTTCCTCTGCCTTTCACAGAGGCTCCTGGTGGACTTTTCCTGGGAATTTTTCTACCTTTGCCAGCCCATCCGGCTTCCTCAGTGTCCAAACCCTCGGTTTTGCCCCAAAATGTGCTGCTTTTTCTCACCATCCGCTCCACCCTGAGGAGCAAGCGGGGAAGGGGCTTTGGATTCGCTCCCAGACAGGCAGCGGGAGCTCCAGGGAAACCTCTCTCGAGTTTGTTTTTTGAGATTTTTTTTTTTTTTTAATCCTGGGGGATTTTTTTTTCTTTTTCTGGGGGGGGAGGGATTGAGGGTTCACCTTTTCCCTGCAGACCCCGGGAGCTGCGCTTGGCCGGCGCTGCCACTCCGGGCACGGAGCTCTTGCTCCTTTTTCAGTAATGAATCCTCCCAGGCTGCTCCATCCGGCCATCCGAGGGACTCTGGGATATATAAACAATCCTTTGTGGATCATTTTGTTTTCCCCTCTGTGGCACAGGGCTCTGGCTGGAGGTGGGGATGGGGCAGCCCCCATGAAGCTGAATTTTAAGTGCATTTTAAGGACGGAGCTAGGGAGGAATGTGATTTTTTTTTAAATTTTTTTTTTCCCTGCAGGAGTTTCGTGTCCTGGCACTGAGGAGCGAGCGATGCTCTGGGTTGGGAGAGTTGGTGGTGGAAAAGCAGCTTTTTCCCAAATTCTTCCGTCCTTCACTATCGCTGTCCCCTCAGAGTGTTGCAAATACCCCCTTGCTCCTGGCCTGGCAAACGAAATCCGTCTTAATTTGGCAGGAAATGGAATCTTGCCCTGGAGTCCGGCAAAGAGATCCCTTTAATTTTCCTTTTAATTTCCTTTTAACTTTCCCTTGGGCACACCTGACCTTTTAATCCGTTCCACACCTCAAACTTCACTTGCTTTCACGCCTTTTTGTTGGTGGATTGGCCCTCAGCGCATGGAGCAGGAGCTGCCTTTCCCTGGCAGCGGGTTTGGCGGAATTTTACACCCCAGACCTGCAGATTTCGGTGTTTGAACAGCACTGGGTGCAACGCTGGGGTTTGTGTGCAGAGGGAAAGTGGCACAGAGGTCACAGGGTTTCGTTCTTGGAATGCTGTGAGCGTTTGATCCCTCGTTAATTGTGTTAATTGTGAGGGAGCTGGCTCTGAGGACGAGCTCATCCCGCTGTGTCCGCCCTGCTCGGCCATTCCAGGACCAACCATGGAATTGCTGTGACACAGAGCCACGGGCTTGAGCTGAAAGAGGGGAAATTTAGAGTGGGTATACAGAAGGAACTCCTCCCTGTGGGGGTGGGGAGGGGCTGGGATGGAATTCCCAGAGAAGCTGTGGCTGCCACATCCCTGGAAATGTCCCAAGCCAGGTTGGAGCAGCCTGGGGTAGTGGAAGGTCCTTCCATCCATCCCCGAGCCATCCTCTGATTTTTTTGGGAGATAGGAGTTACCTCCCCACTCTTCCAGCTAGCAGCCAGAACTGGGTGAGTCTCCACCCTTCTCAGCGCCCTGGGGGTGCAAAATTCCAGATGAGTTTGCTCTGAGGGCTGTTCCTGCTGTTGGGAGAGCCCAGCCTGGCTGTGGGAGCATCCTCTTCCTGCTGTCCAGGAGAACGGAGCGCGGATAAGGATAAAACCGAGATCTTTACCCGACGTGGGGTGGCAGAGCCGAGGAGGAGCCGGTTCCTGGTCGTGCCCAGCTCCTTGTGGGAGTGGAGCCGTGCAAAGCCAAGGAGGGAACTTACATAAAAGTTCTTGGCTGCTCACGTTGGCGCAGCCTCGGATTTGATCTTGCATAACTTTGCTCGCTGGGGACACCGGGAGAAGGCAGAGCCGGGAGCTCCCCGCGGATCTCTGGGTGGTGGGATGGGCAGCGCTGCTCCTGGGGTGGCATCCCAGCTTTGCTGGGCTCTCCAACCCCGTTTTTGGGGCTTTTCACTTCCTTAGGGCCGTGCTTGAGGGCCTGGAGTGATGGGGAATAGGGAGATGGATGGTTCCTATTCCTCTGTTCTCTTCCTTATAAATTGTTTGACCCCCCCAGCTCCCTTTGGAGTCCGATGGCCCAGGACAGCCACAGGGTTTGGAGCACTTACAAATCGTTTTCCAGCCTCTCAGTGTTCCAAAAAATCCCTCCTTCCAAGTCCTGCACCCGCATTTCCACCCAGCTCCTTTTGCCCTCCCTCACATCCCAGCTGATCCCGTTTGTGTCAGCCCCACATCTTCCCTCGTTTCCTCCCGAAGCGCCACCAACCTTACACTGATCCCGAGGGGACAAAAAAATCCCAAAAAATCATTTTTTTATCCATCTCTAAAGAGGTCTTTTTTTTTTTTTTCCCTTTTGGAGCAGAGCTGAGCAGAGTGGATGCAGTAAAAGCCCTGCTCCAGCCCGCGTTGGTTTAAGCAGGTCTGGTTTAACCCTCTTTAATTGGCAGCTCGGCAGGGAAGGCTCTGGAGCGTTCTGGGCACGTGGGACCGGAGCACAACTTCCAAATTTCCAAAGGGATCCGTGGGAGCGGGGCCACCTCGTTGCAGGCACCAGCTCCCCTTTCATTAGAGCCACTCCTGCGGGTTCCTGTGATTTGAAAATTGATGTTCAGCTGTAAAGAATCTCTTGTGCCGCCTCTCCCTGCGTTTCCTCTCTCGGGGTTTTCAGGGTAAATTGCTGCTGGATTTGCATTTCAAAGGGAGCGGTGGCAGCGCTGTTCTCGCTGTGTTGTTTGGCCAGCTCTGTCCTGGGAAATTCAACTTATTTTGGCATCACGGGATCTGCTCAGGTTGGAAAAGAGATCCGGGAGCACCGAGTCCCAGCTGTGCCCGATCCCCACCTTGTCCCCAGCCCAGAGCTCTGAGTGCCACATCCAAAGTCATTCCTTGGGCACCTCCAGGGATGGGCACTCCAAACCTCCCTGGGCAGTTCCAAGGCCTGAGCACCCTTTCCATGGGGAAATTCCTGCTGCTGTCCACCCTGAGCCTCCCCTGGCCCAGCCTGAGGCCGTTCCCTCTCCTCCTGTCCCTGTTCCCTGGGAGCAGAGCCCGACCCCCCCGGCTGCCCCCTCCTGTCAGGGAGTTGTGCAGAGCCACAAGGTCCCCCCTGATCCCCCTTTTCTCCAGGCTGAGCCCCTTTCCCAGCTCCCTCAGCCTCTCCTGGGGCTCCAGCCCCTTCCCAGCTCTGTTCCCTTTCCTGGATTCACCCCAGCCCCTCCGTGAGGGTCCCAGAAGTGGGTACAGCACTTGAGATGGGGCCTCACCAGAGCAGTGTCTTTCCTGGGTGATGGATAAGGACAGGGATTTGATTTGCATCCCAGGTATTTTCCGTCCGAGGTGTAAATCTGCCTTGCATCCAGAAGTGGAATGATGGAAAGATGGTTCATCACCCATGGGTGGGTGGGCTCCTTCCTCGTGGGGGCTGCTGGAGGTGCTTGCTCCGACACAGACTGGCACCGCCATCACTGAAATCCCCGTGGAAGACCCATCACATTCCAGATTTGGGGATATTTTGGGGGACGCCTGGCAAAGGTGAGGTGTTGTGTCCGGCTGCCCGCATCCCTACAGACAGCGGAGCCTCCAGCAGTTTTTGGGGAGGCGTGTGCCCTATCCCTCGGGCTGGGAGGGTGAGGGATACTCCTCAGCTCCCTGTGGGATCTGCACTGGGATCAGAGGCTTTTTTAGGAGCAAACCCCAAAGCAAAGCCCATCCCAGCATCTCCTCCTCGTCCCAGCTGCGGGATCGCTCTCTCCGCGGAGCTTGGCTGGGATCCTGGTGGTCCTGCCACGGCCAGGGAGTGCTGAAAGGTCTGACCCCAGAGGGGTGAGGAAATCCTGGTTTTACTGGTTTTGAGAAGGAAATGATCTGAGATGATCCCTGGGATGAGATTCCAATCACTCCATGGATTTCAGGAGCTGCCAGCAGCCAGGCCACGCTCCGGGGGCTGTTACACAGGATTTCATTCCCAGTTCTTCCCAAAAATGCCAGGCCTCCTTCCTGGAATTCATTTTAATTCAAGACACTGTACAGCCTTTAAATATTACACCGGGGTCATGTGTGCTCCCACCTGTTTTAAATGAACCAGGCCCCAGGAGAAGGGAGATGAGGAATTCAGAAGGTTTTTACTGAAAACTCTGATTTTTTTTTTCTGGGTTTTTTTTTTCTACTTAATTTCTGCTAGAGGTCACCTTCTCCCCAGCCTTCCAATTCCCTACCATTAAATAATGATGATGATGATGATAATAATAATAATAATAAAATAATAATAGCTGCTTTTGATGGAGTGTTTTTCTCTCCAGACTTAAAAACTAAGGAAATAGATGAGGCCTTAACTTGCCTTAAATGTTGGATTTCACCAAGATTTACCAATTTCTAAGCTTGGGGTGAAGCTTTTCGAGGTGTTGAGGCGGAGAGGCGCAAATTCTGCTTTTTGGGGGTGAAGCTTTTTTGGGGTGGAGAGGAGCAAATTCTGCTTTTTGGGGGTGAAACTTTTTGAGGTGTTGGGGCAGAGAAGGGCAAATTCTGCTTTTTGGGGGTGAAACTTTTCGAGGTGTTGGGGTGGAGAGGAGCAAAATTCTGCTTTTTGGGGGTGTGTGGTTTCCCGATAAGGACAAATTTTACCTGTTGGTCCTCCTGCCTGAGTCGCCAGTTCCCGATTTTCCTGGTCTTGCCGATATTTCTGTGGAATCCATTCTAGGCTCGGATACCGGCCCTTGGGATTGGGAGGCCACTCTGGGATGGCTGCAGGTGGCATTTGGGCTTCACCAAGTGTGGCTTTAGCCAAGCTCAGGGGTGAATCCAGCAGCTCTGGCAGCTCAGCTCCTATCTCAGTATCTCAGAGCATCGCTCCGGTGGAAATTCCGTTTCTGGGAGGCTCGCAAGCAAAGGCTGTCATTCCCTCTCCCCGAAAAGCGCTGACTCCTTCCCTTGCCTTGCCTTTCCAGCTGTCCCGTTCCCTCCCACGCAGCGGCTCACTCTGAAGGAGGTGTTCGAGGATGGCAAGCCGAGGCTCGACGTCCTCAAGAGCCACTTGGTGAAGGAAGGGCGGCTGGAGGAGGACGCGGCGCTGAAAATCATCAACGACGGCGCCGCCATCCTGAGGCACGAGAAGACCATGATCGAGGTGGAGGCTCCTATCACAGGTCAGAGCTCGGGGCTGGAGTCCTGAACGACAACAGCGGGGTTTTTTTGCCCCGTTCCTTCCACCCACGAGAGGTTTTTTAACTCTCCTGAGCTCTCGGAAGAGAGGATTTTGCCGGCGCTCGCTCGGCTCTGCTCCTCCTCGCGGCTGTCGTGACCTTGCTTTTCTCAGCGTGGTAATTCTGTCCCTCTTTTGTGCTGTCCTTCCTTCCCCCAGTGTGTGGTGACATCCACGGGCAGTTTTTCGACCTGATGAAGCTGTTTGAAGTCGGAGGATCGCCCAATAACACCCGCTACCTCTTCCTGGGGGACTACGTGGACAGAGGCTACTTCAGTATAGAGGTGACAAAGGGAGCGGAGCTTGGGGGTGCTGGGGCTGAAGGAACCCAAAGTGTTGGGCCTCAGTAAATTCAGCTCAGAAACAGTGAAAATTCAGCTCAGAAACAGTTCAAATGCAGCTCAGTAAAATACAGCTCAGGATCAGTTAAAACCAGCTCAAAATCAGTTCAAATTCAGCTCAGAATCAGTGAAATTCAGCTCAGAAACAGTGAAATCAGCTCAGAATCAGTTCAAATTCAGCTCAGAATCAGTTCAAATTCAGCTCAGGATCAGAACACATCGGGAGAATTTTTCTCCGAGGCCCAGAGGTGGGGGGCTCATGGCCTCGCCAACCCAGCTCCGAGGAGAGAGACCACACCTACAGAAGGACTCTGAAATCTTCCCAGGTTTCTCTCCATAGCGAGAGATTTCATTATTTAGCATTATTATCCTTTTCCAGTGTGTTGGTTAAATAAATAGTTTTTATCTCTTTCACTTTCCGCTGAGGAACTTTTTTTTTCCCGAACCTGGTGGAGGAGGGGTGGTTGTAACCTGCCTTTCTCACAGAGGATATTTCCTCCAAATTTGGCCAAACCGGCACAAATAATTAATAATTAGTGGCGCCCAACGTGGGGCCTCGGAGAAAAATTCTCCCGATGTGTTCTGATGTTGTTGAAACAGTCCAGAAGGAGAAGAAAAAGGGAAAAACCAAAGTCCCAGGGAAACAAAGTTCAGCTCTCCATCTCCCTCCAGAGAAAAGGAGCCCAGAGCTGGCTGGAAAGCAAGCAAGGAGCTTCCTCCGCTCTCGCCGCTGCCAAAGCCAAGGAGTCTCTGTCCGTGTCCTTGAACAATTGTTCTGAGAAGTTCGCTCGGTTTTGTTCTCTCCCCCCTCTCAGGCTCAGTTTAAAGGCACAGAAAGGCACAAAGTCAATTCCTGGGCAGAGAGCAGTGATAGGGGATACACATCATAGAGTCACCCCAAGACAGTGGGACAGAGGATCCAGCGGATCCCGGCTGGGATGGGGACAGGAAGGGACAGCAATCAGCAAATGCCGCCAATCCCGAGGGATCGCAGCCATCTGGGTTCACAGAGGCAGGGCCGAGGGGAAGCGCAGCGCTTCTCCCAGTTGGAAGCAATAAAAGGAGAGGCTTTTGGGGCAGCAGGGGACTGAAAGGTGGCAGAAATCAGCTGGAATGACAGAGGGAGTGATTCCTCTTGGGAAAAAAAAAAACAAGAGGCTGCGGGAACAGCCGAGCCGCTGGGTCTGGCAGAGGAATTCTTCCCCAGTGAAAATTTTTGGGGAGGAACTGTCAGGGATGAGCGCGAGGGGTTCTTGGAAGGATTCTGCAGAGGATTTAGGGAGAGCAGGGCCGACAGCTTGAGCTCCAGCAGCCCCTGGCTCCCATCCAGCCCCGCGCTCCGGAATCCTGACAGGGAGCCAAGGTGTGACGAGGAGCCGCTTCCAGGGGAGCGGGGACGGATGGAGCAGAGGTGGGGCCGGGGCTTTTGGGATCTGTTGGGATTTGGGGTGGTGCTGGCGGGAGGAGACCCCGGGGAGGAAGGGGAAGGACACATCCCGCTGCTCCTCGGGGTTGCCGGGCTGGGTTTGCAGCGGGAGCGTGTTTACCTGGAAAAGGGATCGTGTTCCAACACAGCAGCTCCTTCCCAGGTCAGAGGGGGATTTTTGTGGTGTTAACCATGGAACCTTCGGACGGGAGGTGTTGGGCCCTGTGTCTGTGTGGGGATTCTGGGGATCCGAGGTGGAAAAGTGCTGTTCCCACTCTCTGCTCTTAGCCCAGGGTTGCTCTGACACAGAGATTTTACTCCCAGATCTCCAGAAGTGCTGGGGATCAGCGCCCTGGTCTCTCCATGCTGGGATCAGCACAGAACCATGGAATGGTTTGGGTCGAAAAGAACCTTAAATCCCATCTTAGTCCACCCTCTGCCCTGGGCAGGGACACTTTCCACTATCCCAGGGTGCTCCAAGCCCCGTCCAGCCTGGCCTTGGACACTTCCAGGGATGAAGAATTCTCTGCCAGCCTCTCTGGGCAACCTGTGCCAGGGCCTCCCCACCCTCACAGGGAAGAAATTCTTCCCAATATCCCATCCAAGCCCCCTTATAGTTCAAATCCATGCCCACTTGTCCTCTCTGCTGTGATAACATGGAAGAATTCTGAGTGATGGAAGAGCAGAGGTGGTGGGGCAAAAAAAAAAAAAAAAAAAAAAGGATGTTTTAATCTTTTATTTCCTGCTGCTTTTGCCTCTCCTCCTTCCCTTTCCCCCCTCCCCGTGTCGCAGCGGGAATGCCACGGATTCCCCTTGGAGCGGGCTCTGATCCCACAGCTCAGGGTGGGCTTTGATGGGCACAGGCAGGGGCTGCTCCAAACATCAGGATGAGGCAGGATCCGGAATGTTTTGATTCCCACCTGCCCCTCCCTTCCACCTACTGCTCTGTGCTGGGGGAGATTCAGCGGGTTTGGAGAGTCCCAGAGGCTCAGGGATGGAAAAGCAGCCGGGTTTGCCTGCGATGTGACCGCTGGGAAGGTGGGGAGCAGCCTCCTGAGTCACCACACAAACCTCTGGATCCATGGGGAGGTGATCCAGAGTCTGCCTGGAGCAGCTGGGGGTGTCCTGAGCAGAGCCAGGAGCTGGACTCGCTGCTCCCTGCGGATTCCTTCCAGCTCAGGATATTCCACAATCCTATAACCGTGACCTTTTAATGGGATGGAACGGGAGGGGATGGTTTAATTGCATCCTGCTGCAGGAAACAAGGTGCCAAGGAGGTGGAAGGGCCAAATATCCCTTCCAGGTGTTCCCCGTGGCTCCAGGCATTTGGTTGTCCAGGTAAAAGGAGGAATTTGTGGCTCAGACAAAACCTTTCAAACCCCTCCTGAAGCCTCTCAGTTCTCCAGCTCAGCTGGATGTCGGCAACAAATCATCCAACAAATTCTTGCTGGGCCTCTGGCTCAGGGAAATTCTCGTTTAAAAACATGAATTCCCAGCATAATGAGGCCGTGAAAAGTGGATTGGTCGTTGTTGGTTTTTTTTTTTTTAGGTTTTGGTTGGTTTTTTTTTTTTTTTACGGAAAAGAATTGTGAGGGGAGAGGAGAGGGAAAGAACCGTGTGAAAGCTGGAATGCTGCCGGGAGGGGACTCTGGGAAGGGTTTTTGCTGTCCCAAACCCGCTGTGACAGCCAGACTGAGCGGTCACAGATCCCAGCTCCGGAGCTCAGGGCTGACAGGCAGCGTGGAAATCGGGATGAACTCCTCCCTGGGAGATGCTGATGAGGCAGGGCCCTTCCCACCAGCTTCCCAGTGGGAAAAACGCTCCTTTCACTCAGCTTTTAGTCCCAAATCCCAGAGTGGCACCAGAGAGGTTTGTGCTCGTGGTGGGGAAGGACCACCCTGGTCCGTGAGTCTGCAATGCAATGAACGGAATGGTTTTGTTAAGTTAGAAAGAATTCTTAGGAGCAGAAATGGAATCCGTGGAAGGAGGAGATTTATCAGGAGAAGTGGGATGATAGTGGAGATTTCTCAGGAGAAGTGGGATGATAATGGAGATTTATCAGGAGAAGTGGGATGATAACAGCATGCACCTTGCCCAGGTCGGTTCTTCCAGTCCAATTAGGACAGGACACATGATTGCTATCCAATTATGGAATTATATCTTAATCTTGATTTAATGCACTTTTTATCCAGAATAATATTAAAGAGATCCGGTCAGCCCTGCAAGGTGTGGATTTTTGGGCTGGATTTGGGAGTTTTGCCTCTGTTCCCACTCTGGAAGAGCTGGCAGGCTCCGTGTGTAAAAACTTCCTCAGAATGCCAGGTTTTGGGAATGGTGAGAGAGATCATGGTGGGGGCAGGTCTGGCACCAGCCCCTCTTGCATTTTTAGGGTTTGCAAGTCCCGATTCCTCTTGGAATTCCCTCCCTGTGACCTGCTGAGCTTTCCCTTTCCAAGTGGATCACACCCTTGGCTTTGGGCTTCGCACCGAGAGGCAGGAGAAGGAGAGGAGGAGATTATTTGAGATTATTTAAGCCCAAAAAGCTGTGACTGCCTGGATTTGCTGCTCCTTGGCTATTTCAGACAGGCAGTGATCAATTCCTGGGCACAGCACCGGGAAAGGCTGGGAAAGGGATCCGTGCAAAACGCCAGGAAGCCTCCGAGGCGTGCGAGTGTAGCAACTCCCTCATTCCTCCTTCCAGCCCCTCTGGAGCCCTCGAGGGCTCTTCAGTGGCCTTTACTCCGTGTCCTCCTGGTACCTGGCGGTCCCCACATCCTCGGGAAGTTCCTCCAGCCACCGGGAATGGCCGCTCCCCACGTCCCTGGTGCATCCAGGAAGAATCGTGGTGCTTAAATTCGACCCCATTTTGCTTTAAGCCCCTTCAGATGTGCTTTAAAACCTCTCTTGTGCGAGCTGCCAACCTTCCCTGCTTCCCAAACCCTCCCCTGTCGGTGCCGTGTCTCTGCCTTGCTTTGATGCCAGGGCTGGTTCTTCCTCCAAGTGGTTTGGTTCATTTATAGCAGCTCCTGCCAGCCCAGAAAAGTGACATTTCGCTTGCAAACACGGCGAGGTTCAAGCTTTAAATCCCAGACTAATTACAAATGGTTTTGTTGGGAGCATTCCTCCTGGTAACAGATGCAATAAAACATGATTCTGCTACTGGCCTTGGGCCCCCCCCAGCCCCGTTCTCTTTTGGAATTCCGAATTAATCAAGTTGTTAATGTGGGATTGAATTCCAAGTGAGACACAGGCGGTGCTTTACAGCTCCTTGGGGTTTTTGGGATCAGCTGGGATGATTCATGCAGAGCTTACCTTGCAGGTTCAGTGCTTAAACAGCGCCAGATCTAAGCTGTCTGTGCTGGGGACCGACTGGGAGCTGCTTAATTTGGGTTCTGGAGGTTGTTCCCAGCTGGTTCCCAGGGATCCGTGCCCCAGATCAGGGATGCTGGGGGCTGTAAAACCACTCACAGGCTTGGTGGTGGTGGTCCCACTGCCCAGGCGTGTCCTGCAGCCTGTCAGCCTCGAGGGTAAGCTGCTATTAGAGACCTTAATCCAGCTCCTGGAGCTTGCTGTCATTGTGGATTGTCCTCCCAGAGCTCCACATCGACAAGGGAAATGTGATAACGGCTGAGCGAGCCCTCCCTGCCTCCCAGCCCTTCCCTCAGGCTTTTTTTGGGAAGCCAGCATGCAACATTTCTCCTAAAAACCCCCGTTTCGGGCTGATTTTGGTCTGAGCCTCCTCAAAGGCATCGGCTTTGCAGGTGTTGCTGCTCGGCGAGGGGATGTGGAAAGCCCTTTTCAAAGCCGGAGAGCTTTGCTAAGCTCAGCTTGTTTTTTGGGCTCAGCTTTTCCTGTTTTGAGCTTGAACTTCACACGACCGTGGCATAAGCAGAAAAACCAGGGAGGAGGGGTGGGGGTGGAAATCAGTGGGGAAGGTGAAGTTGAATTTTCCGGGTGTTTCGTGGACAAATGGCTGCCTGCTCGCCACGCTGGTCTCCATCCCAGCGGAACATCTGGAGCAAACAGCTGGTTCTGCTTTGCTGCTCTCCCAAAAGGGGTTTTTTTTTTTGTCCTTGGGTTTGTGCTGCAAGCAAAGCTGCCCCCACC
This sequence comes from Dicrurus megarhynchus, assembly GCA_013399195.1. Classification (NCBI taxonomy): domain Eukaryota; kingdom Metazoa; phylum Chordata; class Aves; order Passeriformes; family Dicruridae; genus Dicrurus; species Dicrurus megarhynchus. The sequence continues at coordinate 115,484 of VXAD01010017.1, read as the reverse complement.
CAGCCCCGAGCTGCTCTCTGTTGGCTACGACCTCGTTTGTCACTTCTCCAAGTCAGCCCTAATATAGAGAATTCCTGGTGGCTTTTCCCCAGCTCGGGCAGGAGGAGATCCACTGCCCATTATGGAGCTGGGTTCCACTTTGGGTGTCTTCCCAGAACCTCTCAGTGCCGTCTCAAGCTGCTGAGTGCCCTGGGAAAGGGTTTTATGACATCCCCTCCTTGCCTCTCTTGCAGTGCGTGCTGTATTTATGGAGTTTAAAGATAAATCATCCCAAAACGTTGTTCCTCCTTCGAGGGAACCACGAGTGCAGGCACCTCACAGAATACTTCACCTTCAAGCAGGAATGTAAGTAGCAGCAGTGGGAGAAGGGTTTGAATCCATTTAAATAATACGTTTTTAAATATATTTTGGAAAAAAAAAAAAAAAAAAAAAAAGGGTGGGTGGGGGGGGGGGGGTCACTTT
>VXAD01010017.1:102294-114871 GCA_013399195.1 Dicrurus megarhynchus | reverse complement strand
AAAAAAAAAAAAAAAGGTGCTGTGAGGAGGCGTGGGCTTCAATTTTTGTGCCTCCGAGTGGCATCAGAGCTGTAAAAACCTGTTGTCTTGTTTCCCTGCTCTTCTCTTTCAGCCCCTGCTCTAAAAAAACACCCCAAACCCCCAAATCTCTTTTTTTAAGTTCTGCTGAGAGCACCGAATGCAACCTTTTCGTTTCAAAGGCTGAGCGCGGATGGAAGAAACGGGAGCGCTTCTCCCCTGCCGAGCCAGGCACACGCATCCTCCCCTCCCTGACTTCCAGGCCCAGCACCGTGTAATCAGTGCCACAAGACTTCCAGCTCCAGATTGTGCAGCTGGGGTCGGGGGAAGGATTTGCTCCTCCCCGCTGGCGCTGGGGAGGATCATTTATTTACCTTCCAGCTCGTGGCAGCTGAGAGATGGCTTTGTGTGTGAACAGTTGTTAAAGCAGTGATGAGGAAAGGATGAGCTGTCCTTCCGAGCAGTAAAAGAGGGAGAGAGCTCCATGCAGAGCTCCTTTAGGGAATTTCTTGCTCAAGGACCCGACCTCAGGAGATAATTCTGGGCAAGGCACGAGTCCGATCTTGATCCCTTCAGCTCTGGGTGCTGTTGGATGAGGGAAGGCTCAGGGGGGGTGAGGCCCTGTTGTGTTTGCTCAGGAATGAGCTGGAAAACACCTCTCAGCTCCGTGCTGGGTGCTGTAACCATCACCTGGGCCCAGTCTGAACCGAGTGATGGGGTTGGGATTTTTCTCCCCTTGGAAAACAGGAGGTGCTGCTTTTCCCCTTCCCTGAAAACCCGACAGCATCTCTGAAATGAGGATAATTCTGAGCGTATTTGAGGCTTGGTGTAAGAGCCAGACCGCTTTGGAAAGGCCGTGGTGTCCCTGTTGAATGTCTGGGAACATCCTCTTCCCCTGTGCCCTCGCTGGGATTGTCACCCCTGAAAGATCCATTTCTGGGCAAATCCTGCCTCCCAGCACCTGTGCCCAGCTGGAAATTCCTGCCCTCAGTGGCTGTGTGACGCTGCTGTGCCCAATCCAGCAGTGGAGATGAGTCTAGAGGAGCAGCAGGGCTGTGGGGAAGTGACGGGCTGGCTTTATCAGCATCCCAAATTTATCCCGTGATCCCAATTTTCATGATGTGGGAACGCCTCATCTCAAATTTTGTGTTGATCTCAGTGCAGCTGCTGTAGAAAACAACTTGAAGGGAGGTGAATATTCTTGTCCAACTCCAGATTAAACAAACCTTTTCCTTTCCACATCCAACAATTATTTCCCAAGTCAGCATTTCCACCAGTACACAGGTGAGGTGCAAAACTGGATTTCAAATCAGCATTTCCACTATACACAGGTGCAAATTGGGATTCCAAGTCAGCATTTCCACCAGTACACAGGTGAGGTGCAAAATTGGATTTAAAGTCAGGATTTCCACCGATACACAGGTGCAAAGTTGGATTCCAAATCAGGATTTCCACCAGTACACAGGTGCAAAATTGGATTCCAAATCAGCATTTCCACTGATACACAGGTGCAAAATTGGATTTCAAGTCAGGATTTCCACCATACACAGGTGCAAAATTGGATTTCAAGTCAGCATTTCCACCAGTACACAGGTGAGGTGCAAATTTGGGTTCCAAGTCAGCATTTCCACCAATACACAGGTGCAAAATTGGATTCCAAATCAGGATTTCCACCAATACACAGGTGCAAAACTGGATTCCAAATCAGGATTTCCACCAATACACAGGTGCAAAACTGGATTCCAAATCAGCATTTCCACCATACACAGGTGCAAAACTGGATTCCAAATCAGCATTTCCACCAGTGCACAGATGCAAATTTGGATTCGTGGGCCACAGCCGTAGAGCTCCCCTCTCAGGGGGGTTCCTTGCCTTTATTGATCAGCACTTTGGCCGATCAGAGCTTGATGGAATTCCTCCTTCCCAGGTCGAATCAAGTACTCGGAGCGAGTGTACGACGCGTGCATGGACACCTTCGACTGTCTTCCTCTCGCTGCCCTCCTCAACCAGCAGTTCCTGTGTGTCCACGGGGGCCTGTCTCCAGAAATCACGTGTCTAGATGACATTAGGAAAGTAAGTCAGCTCCCTGGGCTTTTCCCTTCGCTCCCAATTCCCCGTGGGCTTGGCTCCTGCGTGGATTTCGGGATGTTTTTCCCCGCCGCAGCCCCTGCTGATGTTGTGTCCCCTCTCCAGTTAGACAGGTTTAAGGAGCCTCCAGCCTTCGGCCCCATGTGTGACCTGCTGTGGTCGGATCCCTCGGAGGATTACGGCAACGAGAAAACCCTGGAGCATTTTGCCCACAACACCGTCCGAGGCTGCTCCTATTTCTACAGGTCAGGGGTGGTTTTGGGGCTGCTTTGTCTCCCCTCACGCTAAAATCACCGTTCAGGCCACTCCGTGTACCTGAAATTCTCCCTTCTTGGCTCTAAGGCACAAATTCTTGGTGGTTTTTTCTCCTCCCGTAACTTTGAGCTGTCTTTGGGTAAGTGACTTTATGAAATTAGGGTCTCAGGCAGCAGAGATGCTTCTTTGGGCGGGCAGGGTGCCCCGTGAGTGGTTTTCAGTGCCTGCATCTCTAGGAAATAATCTTTCCTCGCTAAATTTGTGCTGACAGTCCACTGACAGGGAGGGTTTAACAGAACCCTTCGCAATTAATTTTTGAATGATAATATTTTGGGGTGCTGGACAGAAACTGGATGTTCTCTGCAAGTGGCTGCTCCCCGAAACCGAGACCACCCCGTGCTCTGCGGTCTCCTCGGCTCCCTGCTGAGCTCTTTCCTCGCTTTTTGTTTTCCAGTTATCCTGCAGTGTGTGAATTTTTGCAGAACAATAGTTTGTTATCCGTAATCCGAGCTCACGAAGCCCAGGATGCTGGGTAAGTGCTGCAGCCCCGGGGGGTTGGGCGGGGTTTGGGCTGTGCCTGGGCCGGGTTTAACTCTGTGCCCTGTTTTTGCAGGTACCGAATGTACAGGAAGAGCCAGACCACGGGCTTTCCCTCGTTAATCACAATCTTCTCTGCACCAAATTACTTAGATGTCTATAACAACAAGGGTAAGTAAGGCCAGGGCTCTGCTGCTCTTGTTGGGGGGGGTCAGGAAATCCCTCTCCCACTCTGCCCTCCCAAAATCACGGGATAATTTAAGTTGGAAAAGAGCTCCATCGAGTCCAACCCGTGCCCGATCCCCACCTTGTCACTGTCACTTCCATCATTCCTTGGGCACCCCCAGGGATGGGCACTCCAAACCTCCCTGGGCAGTTCCAAGGCCTGAGCCCCCTTTCCATGGGGAAATTCCTGCTGATGTCCACCCTGAGCCTCCCCTGGCCCAGCCTGAGGCCGTTCCCTCTCCTCCTGTCCCTGTTCCCTGGCAGCAGAGCCCGACTTCCCCCGGCTGCCCCCTCCTGTCAGGGAGTTGTGCAGAGCCACAAGGTCCCCCCTGATCCCCCTTTTCTCCAGGCTGAGTCCCTTTCCCAGCTCCCTCAGCCTCTCCTGGGGCTCCAGCCCCTTCCCCAGCTCCGTTCCCTTCCCCGAATTCACCCCAGCCCCTCTGTGAGGGTCCCAGAACTGGACACAGCACTCGAGGCACCTCCCCAGTGCCCAGCACAGAGGGACAATCCCTGCCCTGCTCCAGCTGCCACCACGCTGCTTTTGCTACAGAAAACACAGCATTTTTGATACAAACCCCTCTCCTCCAGCCGCATTCTTGTGCCTGGGATGAAAGAGAGCTTTGTGTGCTGAGCTGAAGTGGTTGACTTAATGTGTGACTGCGGCAATTAACTGTGGAGTCATAAGGCCTGGAAAATAAAGCTTTCATTCCCGGCCACGGGGACAACAGGAGCCCTGTTGGTGGGTGCTGCCATCCCACAGGAGCTGATAGCCTAGGAAAGCTTCCCACTTCCCTCTGCCCCTACACCGTGGGGGTCGGGGAGGAATTTCCTCCAGCTGTGGGGTTTTTCAGCCCTCGCGTCGGATCTTGGCTCTGCTGGAGCTTCGCTGTGCTAAGCTGAGAAGCAGCCTGAGCAAACTAAAAAATTTTGGCTTAAACCTTCTCATTTTGGGGAGTTGGTAGCGTGATTCTACACCAGTGTAACCTGGTGTTGATAAAAAATGAAGTTTTTTTAGCACTGGTGCAACTTCCAGAGGGAGCCAGGGGGGTGAGAGAGGAAAACACTCCAGGGAAACCATAGAGCTCCTTCCAGTGCCTAAAGGGGCTCCAGGAGAGCTGGAGAGGGACTTGAGATGAGGGATGGAGGGACAGGACACAGGGAATGGCTTCCCACTGCCAGAGGGCAGGGATGGATGGGATTTTGGGAAGGAATTCCTCCCTGTGAGTGTGGTGAGGGGCTGGGATGGAATTCCCAGAGGAGCTGTGGCTGCCCCTGGATCCCTGGAAGTGCCCAAGGCCAGGTTGGAGCAGCCTGGGACAGTGGGAGGTGTCCCTGGGCATGGCAGGAGTGGCACTGGGTGATCCTTGAGGTCCCTTCCCACCCATCCCATTCCAGGATTTCCCACCCAGCCCATTCCAGGATCTCTCAGTGCCCCTGGACATTTGTTCTCTCTCCCTTTTCTCTCCCAGCTGCTGTGCTGAAATACGAAAACAACGTCATGAACATCAGGCAGTTCAACTGTTCCCCTCACCCCTACTGGCTTCCAAACTTCATGGATGTCTTCACATGGTCTTTGCCTTTTGTAGGGGAAAAGGGTAAGAGNTCCCTTCCCACCCATCCCATTCCAGGATTTCCCACCCAGCCCATTCCAGGATCTCTCAGTGCCCCTGGACATTTGTTCTCTCTCCCTTTTCTCTCCCAGCTGCTGTGCTGAAATACGAAAACAACGTCATGAACATCAGGCAGTTCAACTGTTCCCCTCACCCCTACTGGCTTCCAAACTTCATGGATGTCTTCACATGGTCTTTGCCTTTTGTAGGGGAAAAGGGTAAGAGAGATTTGGGGTTTTTTTTTTTTTATCCCGAGCTCCCAGTGACCGATCCTCACACCCTGAGTGTCACAATCCTGTCCCACAGCGTCGGGAGAGTGCTGCAGCTCCGGGGAGCACAGGAGAGCAGTTCAGGCTCAGGCAGATCTGCGTTACTGGGTTAAATTCTGGGTTAAATTCTTGCAAAAAACAGCTGTTGATACCTGTTTGAAAAAGCTTTTCCTAAGAAACCCCTCCTTTCTTGCTCTTTCTGCACTGCTGGTGGAGCTGATCCTGGGTGCTGCAGCCCCACCTCAGGATTTGGAGACGTTTCTCTTGGTTTGCAAGGGAGGAATTAAAAATTCCTCTTGGCTCCAGGCCCACCAAAAAGGAAGCATTCGCTTCAATCCAAGGCTTATTTCGCTCTGGAGAAGCTTCAAATACGACCAAGACTTTGCCTCAGCTTTCCACCAAAAGGATTTTTACCTCTCCTGATGAGCTTAAATTCCACCCCTGTCCCGTACGTCCGGAGTGTGGCTTCCAAAGGGATTTTTTGACTTTGAGGCACCAAAGGTCGAACCCCCGCCCCCTCCTCATCCTTCCCTAAATTTGGCCCTTCTCAGAGCCAGGTGGGGATGAGGGGAGGAGGTGGGGGGGGACCTTGAGGGAGCTCAGGCTGTTCTGCAGGAATGTTGGCACCTCGTTGCCCACGTCTGGTTCCTCTGTGCTGTGCTTGGCCTGCGTCCACCTCCTTGGCAGGAGATGCGGCAGCGTGTGTCGTCTGCTCCTAAAAAAGTCTCTTTAGGCTCCCTCTCGCAGGGAGGGAGACGACCTTGAAATCCTCCCCTCGTCCTCCCAAACCCCTCCTGGTGGCTCCCCAGGGGCCTCTCTGACCTCGCTGTCCGTGCTTCTTGCAGTCACCGAGATGCTGGTGAACATCCTCAACATCTGCTCCGATGACGAGCTGATTTCGGACGGCGACGAGACGTTGGAAGGTAAAATATCCCTGCTGGCACCTGACAGCAGCGGGGGGAAAGGCTGGGGAAGGTCTTTGATGCCTGAGCAGCACTTGATTTATAGCTGGATGCCCAGCCAGGGTCTCCAGTTCCTTTTTGCCCAACCCTTGTGCAATTCTGGGTAGGGAACATTATATATATTTTTTTTTTTCTCCTTTGCTGTTCAGTCACAGAGAAATTAAATGACATTCACTGCGACAGACACTTCTTGCCAGCTACTCTGGGAATGGTTTCCTGCTCCTTACACAGGCTGCTGGTTATTTTTTTCCCCCCCAATTCAAAGTTTTCTGCACCAAAATATCCACATGATCTTCTCATCTGTTGCAGTGAACTCCTCTGTAAAGCGGTTTCTCCTGTCACCCACCCCCCTTCCCCAAAAACGCAGGTTTTGGCCCCGGTTTTAAGCAGTGCATGAAGGGGACAAATCAGTGGCTGAGCTGATGAGCAGTTTGGATTTTGGGGGGACACAGGAGCGAGGTGGTGACCTGAGGAAGCTGAGGCAGCCGTGGGGGGCAGCGAGAAGTGGGGCCTGAGCTGCTTCGGCCCCAGGTGGAGGCTCTTAACCCGCTTCTCCCATTGCATTTCCGTTCTGTTTTTTGGTTTTTTGGTTTGGTTTTTTTTTTTTTTTCCTTTCCTCCCTCCCATGAAAATTAAATTTGTTTCTTCTATCTCTGTCTTCATCTACTTGTTTCTTGGTGTCTCCTCTCCCTGAAGATCACTACATTTCAAGCTATCCGAAAGGTACCCAGCTAGAATTTGCTACGAGCTTAATTATCACTGCCTGTGCCACCAGATCCTTGAAGTGGATTTCCAGAGCTGACTAGTGGGGCAGTGTCTTCATCCCCTTTCAGTTTTAACATAAGCTCCATGTGTTTTTTTTAACCCTTCTGCGTTCCTCCAGGAACTTGAGAAACGGGGGTCACGTTTCTACCCGATTCTGAATGCAGCCACGTAGTGCATGGCTGAGCCATGGTGCATGTTAACCCTGGGTTTGGCTTCCCTGTCCTGATGTGTACTGGGCCATGTGAGGAATCTCAGCTGAGAGGAGATGGATTTGTTCCCTCTTTTGACCTGGATTTTCCTTTTGGTTTCAGCTCCCTCTGTGCTTTTTTTTTTTGTTGTTGTTGTTGTTTTGTTTCCTCTCTCCCGTCCGGTCCATAGAGCGGAAGGGCAGTTCCCCCCCCGTGTCCCGTTGTGTCCGTGTGGGGTCAGAGCAGAGCTGCCAGGCTCCAGCCCTTTTTTTCCCCCCTCACCCCGTGCTCCTTGGATGCCAAAGCTGATGCTTGCGTGCCGCTGCGGGCGAGCACAGCGGTGCCCATCAGCCGTCGGAGCCCGTCCGTGCTCTCTGCCTTGCAAACCGTGTCCTCCTGGCTGAGTCATTTGTGTCACATCCTGTGCAGTGTGAGCCCACCTGGAGAGCTCCCCGAATCCGTGTCCTGTGGTGGTGCTGCTGCTGCTGCTGGTGGTGGTGGTGGTGGTGGTTCTACTCTCTTTAGCCCTCTCGAGTTCCGTGTGCCATCTCGTTGGTGTTGCCCTCCTCACTGCCATCCTGGTGCCATCCTGACGCCATCCCGACGCCATCCTTCCAGCACCGTTCTCTCTCCGGTGTAGCTGTGAATCTGTAAAACCATGGTTTTTCTTTTCCTGGAGTCAGGCAGGTGCTTCATGCTGACGTTGCCTCCGGAGAGCAGGAAACCTCCAACGTGCTGCTGTTTGCTCTTTTCTCTCCCTAAGGTGGGACAACGGTCCGGAAGGAGATCATCAGGAATAAGATCAGAGCCATCGGGAAGATGGCACGGGTCTTCTCTGTTCTTCGGTAAGGATGGGCTGGGGACTGGGCTTAATCTGGGGACTGGGTGATGGGGCAGCGCTGGTCAGGAAGGAAGGAAGGGAAAAACCCCACGAGACAGAAGGAGTTTGGTTTTTCCAGACTCTTTTCTTCTGAAAGGAGGTTGTAGCCAAGTAGGGGTTGGTCTTTTCTCCCAAATAACAAGCGAAGGATGAGAGGAAACAACCTCAAACTGCACCAGGGGAGGTCCAGGTTGGATATTCGGGAAAATTTCTTCGTGGAAAGGGTTGCCAAGCGTTGGAATGGGCTGCCCAGGGCTGTGCTGGAGTCCCCATCCCTGAGGGATCTAACTGCTGTGTGGATGTGGCACTTGGGGACGCGGTGACCAGGGCAGTGCTGGCTTCGTGGCTGGACTCGGTGACCTTAGAAACCTTTTCCAACCTTAACCCTTCCACGATTCCATCGTTCCCGAGGCAGCTGTGCTCAGGGCAGGCCCCCATTTCCCTGTCACCCACCAGCCTCGCCTGGACCGGTACAACCATTGCACCGCTCGGCGTGTAACTGGTGCTGCTGTTCCCTGCAGGGAGGAGAGCGAGAGCGTGCTGACCCTCAAAGGCCTGACCCCCACAGGTACCCTGCCCCTGGGAGTGCTCTCGGGGGGGAGGCAGACCCTGCAGACCGGTGAGTATCCCTGCCCCCCCTGCACTCCCCCTGCCCCAAACCCCCCTGCAGCAGCTCCCACAGGCAGCCTGGAGGGTGCCAGGGGACCCCAGCCGGGGTGGGGAGGAAGGATTCCCAAAGAGGAGGAAGCAGAGGCGTAGGTGGGGATGCGCAGAAGATGCCGAGATCGTCCCCGTGTACCCTCGAGGAAGAAAACCCACAGCAGCCTGCCTAGAGCATGTTTAGTGCTTCATTGTTTGTTCCTGCTGTGACTTTCCCTCCTTCCTTTCCCTCCTAACGCTGCATGGTGCACAATCCTCTGCCTCAGCTCGCTGTGCTGCTGCTGTGTGACAGCCTCTGTGTGGATGTGACAGTGACACAGCTGCTTGTTTGTTCTTCGTTCCTCCAAACCCCTCCCGATCCTCCCCCCCCGGGGAAAGTCACCAATCCCAAACCGAGAGGAAGGTGCAGCCAAAGGAACGAGGTTCCTCCAGGGCTGGATGGTTTAGAAACGTTCCCTCTCAGGTTTTGAGGTAGTTCTGGAGGTTTCTTCCCAAATTTCGCTGCCTCCCTCGGCAGCTCTGGGAGCAGGAGGGAGGGAAGGATCTGGCCCTTGCCGCTCACAGGGCTGGGTGCTCAGGGGATGAGCTATCCCAGAAAGGTGTCCCCAGAGGGAATCCTGGAATCCAGTGGTTTAATCCTTCCCTGCCAGCGGCCTTCGAAGCCTGGCATCTCCCCAGCTTCCCCCTTCCCATGGGCACCGGGGATTTCCTGCAGCTCTGGGGCTGCGGCTGCCCGGATTAAATAGTTCACGAGTCAGAAACGTGGAAATATCTCTGCCTGCTCCCGGGGAGGATGCAGCATCACTCCCGAGCTCGTGGATTTCTCTGCCCGCAGAGGAGGATGGATATTTTTTCCCTTTTTTTATAGAAACCCATCGCAGCCCCGTTGCCCCAGTTCTGAGAACAGAGCCTGAGTGGGAAGGTGGCCGTTGCAGCAGCTCTGTCCCTGTATCCCCCACAGCACAGGGTCGTGCTGTGACGTTCTCCAGCACCTTCCCCTCTCAGGGGGTTCTCTCAGGGGTACCAGCAACCTCCCCTCCCCCAAAATGAACCTCTCCCCAGGACAGAACAAACAAGCTGGGCCTTTGCTGCTGCCTTACCCGCCCTGCCTGCAGGCTCCCCCCGCTCCCCTCGGCACCACCCGGCTTCTTCTGCCCTCCTCACCCCCTTTTCCCCATCCTGTCCCCTTCTCCTCCCCACCTTCTCCCTGTCCTGACCCCTTCTCCCACCCCTTTTCCCTGTCCTGACCCCTTCTCCCACCCCTTTTCCCGGTCCTGNCTCATCCCTTCCCGCTCCCGATGAATTTATGGGAGCCCCCCCGCCCCCCATCTGCTGGGTGAGGAGGAGAGGGGGCTGCACCCCCTTTTAGGGTGCCCATGCACCCCAAAAAAGGGGAAGCAGGGCTGCAGAGAGGGCGCCCCTTCCCTCCTGAGCCTCTCCCCAGCCTCGCACAGCAGGGCTTGGCAAAACCAGCTGAGTGAGAAGTCACGGAATCTGGGGCAGAACCGTGCAGGCACAGCTCCATCCTTCCTCCGTGGCCTCCCGAGGACCACGTGGCCTCTGTATTGTGTCCAAAGCGAAAAAAGCTGCTGTTTTGAGGCTAAAATCCAAGGAATCTGCTCAAGGGAAGGGCCTCCTTCCAGATGTTGAGGCAGGGCCTACCAAAGCTTGGACGTTGCTGCAGCAGATTGAGGAAGGGGGACGTTGCTCGGCTCTGTGGTGCCTTGTTGCTTGGTAACACTTCCAGGAGATGGAGCTGGAGCCAAACTGGGTTTGGAGCCCCATTTTCTGTTACAGCTCAAGGCACCCGGAGCGCAGCAGCCCCAGAACCTGCTGCTCATCCTTCCCTGGAGATCAGGCTGCCCCTCTCCTTCCCACTGCCCCAGAACATCCCCCGGGATCCCTTCCCTCACGCAGCCGTGCTGGTGGAGGGTGAATTCCACGTCACCCATCATCTGAAGGTGGCCTGGAGCCACGCAGCTCGCTCTGAGGTTCTCCCTGCCCGGTGCACGCAGCAGGAGGCTCTCTCTGCTCCTCTGTTCTTCCATCAGACCGATCCAGAGGAAAGGAGATTCCCCCTGAGCCCTCGGGAGTCCCCTTCCCCCCTTCCTCTCCACCTCCTGTCACCTCTTTCTCCCCTCTCGCCACTCGTTTGGCAGCACCGGGGCTGGGGGGCCGCGGGCTCTGCGTCGCAGCCATGATGTCGGATCACTCACTGTCACTCTGTTTTTGTTTTTTTCCTTTTTTTTTTTTTTCCTGTTTTGTTTCGTTTGTTTTGTTATTTTGTTTTTTTGGGTTTTTTTTTTTTCCCTGTCTTCATTTTTGCATGCCACTGTTCTTCTGTATTGCAGCCACAGTAGAAGCGGTAGAGGCACGGGAAGGTATGGCTAGAACCCGGCGAGAGACTCAAATCATCTCCGTGTGTGCGTGCGCTCGTTTTAAAGAGCTTTACCAGCCCTTAACGGAAGCTTTTTACTCTTGCATCACCAGAAGTGGGGGAGGACGAGGCCCTGCTTGGGAAGGAGAAAAAAAAAATTCCCAGGGGCTCGGTTCAAGGCTGTTTCGGCTTGAACAGTTTATTCCAACACCTTTATTTGGAGTTGCTGGAGCAATTCGTGCTCCGGCAGCTCGGGACCTCGGGGTTGAGGTCCTGCGATCTGCCAGCACCATCCAAACCCTTAGAAAACAGCATTTTGTGGTGCTGGTGGAATCCCTGCCTTCCCCACAGACAGGCCCAAGGTGGAGAGGCAATTCTGTGCCTTGCAGAGCGTAGGAATGACGGATCCGTGAGGATTTTTCCTCGACGCCGAGCGGGGCCGCACAGCTCTGCAGAGGCTTCGCTTCCCAAGGGAAGTTGTTTGTGAAGCCGGCCAAGTCCTTGTAAAAGATCTGGCACAGCCTCCTTTTCCTTAAATTATCCGTAGCACAAAGGAGTTGCACGTTCTGGTCCGTGTCATCGGGGCGAGGGCGACGCGCTCGTCCCCGCGGGGATGGGACAGGGACACGAAATTCCTCAGTGGGATTCATCCCTCCCAAATCTGCCCGTGTGTCTCCTGGTCATGCAAGAATTTTGCCTTTGTGATCCAAGGACTAGCTGTTCCCTCTCCTGGTGTTGCAGTGTGTGGTTTGTGTCGGAGTTCAGAGCCTTGTGGTGGTGTCTTTGTTCTGTCGTTCTGGGTTTTGCTTTTTTTTTTTTTTTTAAGTTTTTTTTAGTTTATTTTTATTTTCTTTTTAATTGTTACTTTTTAGTGTCGTGTTCTTCAGCTTTGAAATTTTCCTGAGATTTCACTCTCTGGGGACAGCGAGCACTTGTCTGGTTCATCGAGTTCCTCCTATTCCATTAAAAAAAAAGGGGAAGTTTGATTTATTGGGAGGAAATCTCTTCCCTGTGAGGGTGATGGGATGGAATTCCCAAAAAAGCTGTGGCCGCCCCATCCCAACACATCCCACTTGGAAGCGTCCAAGGCTGGGGGGTTCAACCTGGCACAGGGGAAGTCATTCACAGGGGGTGAAACTGGACGATTTTAAACTCCCAACCCAAACCCATCCCACGATTCCGTGAAAAGCTCTTAAAGAGCCGAGCAAATCCTAAATTTCACCGCCAGCTGGCGACACCACAAACTCCCCACGCGGCAATTCCCAAATCCAGGCAGGTGCTTGCCGTCCCCGCCGCCGTCCCCGTTGGTGTCTAGCGTGTGCTGGAGGGGGAATCGGCGGTGGCTGACGCTTCCTCCCCTGTGCTCCCTTCCCTCCGCAGCCATCCGGGGCTTCTCCCCGCAGCACAAGATCCGCAGCTTCGAGGAGGCGCGGGGGCTGGACCGCATCAACGAGCGGATGCCCCCGCGCAAGGATTCGCTGCACTCGGACGGCCCCGTGAACTTGGTAACCTCGAACTCTGCGGACAAGAACGGCACGGGGAAGAAATCCCAGTAACGCTCCGAGCGCCCGCACCGCCAGAGGATCCAAAACTTCATGAATTTTATTTATTTATTATCGGGGTGGGGTGGGGGCAAGGGGGAGAAACCAGCTTCACCTGGAGGCACGTCCATAAATCCAGTCCGCATCCGTTCTGTAAGAAAGCGACCATTTTGTAATTGTTTTGGTTTTTTTTTTTTTTTTA
>VXAD01010017.1:92050-102220 GCA_013399195.1 Dicrurus megarhynchus | reverse complement strand
TTTTTTTTTTTTTAATTTGATTTAGAAACCAATCCAACTGCTGAGTGCATCCCGGGAATGTTTGTGCTGTCCGGCTGCCCTCCCCGAGAGGCCAAACCTCCTGCCGGCGGGGAGGGGGTTGGATTAAAAAAACAAAAAAATCAGTCAAACCAGGCAACTTGGGTCGTTGGCTTTGGCACAATTTGGAATTAGCCTGAGCTTTCCAAAGCAGCTCCTTCCCTTCAGGATACGGTTGGGTTGGTTTTCCTTTTCACTCCTGTTTTCTTCCCAGATTTTTCCCTGTTGTTTTCTTCCACCTTCTTGCCTACCTGCTAGCTGCTGCTTTAGCAACCAATTCCCTGGAAGGCAGATTGCTGGGATCCATCCCTCTTTTCCAAGGTGACAGCCGGGGGTAGCTCTGAAGGACTCCAGGGTTGTTACACAGCACCTTTTTTTCCTTCAGGAATTCAACTTTATCCCAGTGGAGTCCCAAAGGAAAACAGGGAGAAGGTGGGGGGGAAGTGCTGCCCCTTGCTGTGGCTCTTCCTCTTGGAGCAGCCAGCTTGCCAGCAGAATTCCCTTGGGAATCGCTCTGATTCAGAGCAGAGGAATTATCTCCGCTGTCTGGCCATCCTCGGCAAAGCTGCAGGGCCTGAGTTTTAAAGGAAAAGGGGGGGGATTTATACCCCGGAGGTTGCAGCCCCCACCAGCCCGCGGCGCATTCCCTGCTCCCGGCTTTGCAGTCAGCCCTCGCTCAGCACTTCGGGGTGCGGGGGGCACAGGGTGGTCCCCCCCCGGTGTCACCTCCCTGTCCCCCAGAGGGGTTTTCCACCCACCGTGGGTGACTTGGGGCATCAGCCGCCCTCGGCTGTTCCAGCTCAGCCTTTCCCAGCAGCTGGAGCAGGAGAAGGGGGGGAGTTGCTGATAAAAGTTTGGGATAAGAGTTTGGGGCGCTGCTGGTTTCGGGAGATGCGACTTGGTGCTGGTGCCAGGGCAGCCCCCCGTGCTGGGAGGCAGAACCGAGTGGATCCGGCAGGAATTTTGGCAGGGTGTTGGTGTAGTGCTGGGCAGGGATTGCCAGGGGGGTTCCCAAGGGACACCCCCGGGGCGTTGTCAGGGATTTCGGAGTGGGAGCTGAGCGTTCTTTCGCTTCAGCCGGGCGTGCTGGGGAAGGGCTCGTGGAGATTCCCGTTGCTCACTTCCCTGGAGCCTCGGCAGCAGCTCCCGGAGCAACCCCGCCATCCCAGCTTTCCCTTTCCCCACTTCGTCCCGTGCTCTCCCACAGGCAGGGCCGAGCCTCTCCCAGGGGATCTTTGCCAACGCTTTCCCTGGATCTTGCTGTCTTCCCTTGGAATCCAGCGCCAGAGGAAAACAGCAACTTCCCAGGAAGCTTTCAGGTTGTCTTAGGGATCACGCGTCACCCGATCCCCCGGGGCTGTTTAGGATTCTGCGAGCAGACCGCTGGGTTTCCACGCTTTCGAGTCACATGCCTCCACTTTTCCCTCTTTTCTTTCTTTTTTTTTTTTTTCCGGTGTTTTTTTTCCCCCTCCCTTTGATCCTTTTTTTTTTTTATACACGCCCACCGCTTTGCGAAAAGCGCGAGATGTTCGGAGCGAGCTTCTCTCCCCCCCAGTCCGAGGAGTGGGGCCAAATTGCCTTTTGTCTGTGAGTATTTCTTTGTCCTTTCAGGGCCTCCTGTGAGCGCGGTGAGCCCGTGTGTGGTACCCGGGCGCGCAAAGCGTGCCCGGGGCTGCCCGTGCATGTTCGGGCGTCTTGTGCTGACCCAGGCTGGGATCTCACCCAAGCAGCCAGCTTTTAGTCGGGATATTTGGGATGGGAATTGCGGGACCCCGAGCCTGGCACCCGCCCCGTTCCCAGCGTGTGGGGGGCATGGGGGGGTCAGCACGGCCCGGCCCGGCACGGAGGGGGATTTGCTTTGCTGGCAGTTTGTTCCCCCCACCCTCTTCTCCTGCTCTGGCATCACCGATTCCCCCTCCCCAAAATCCCTTTGGACTTTGTGCTTCGTAGTTTGGGGGCTCAGATCCAACCCCGTCACCCTTGGGGCTGGTGGGGCTGCGGCTTCCCGGTGTCCTGGCCCTGGAGAAGGTGGCCAAGGGTGGGATTTTTGTCCTCCCTGATCCCCGGGGCTGCTGGAGCTGCAGCTTCCCAGTGTCCCAGCCATGGAGAAGGTGGCCAAGAGCTGGAAGTTGGTTGCCCCAGCCCCAGAGGTGGTGGCCGAGGGCTGGGTGTTGGTTGCCCCAGCCCCAGAGGTGGTGGCCGAAGGCTGGGTGTTGGTTGCCCCAGCCCCAGAGGTGGTGGCCGAGGGCTGGGTGTTGGTTGCCCCAGCCCCAGAGGTGGTGGCCGAAGGCTGGGTGTTGGTTGCCCCCGTGTCCCTGTGGCACCGGCACGTGTGGATGTCACACAGCCAGGTCCCCTCTTCCCTTCGATGCAGCTCCCGAGGGGGTGAGGAGCAGCGATGAGGCTCTGGGTGCTAATTACCCCCTCAATTAACGCTCCCTCTCCCACTGGGAATGCTGGGCTTCCCCTGCCCCAGCCCCGAGCCCAGATCCCCCATCCCCTCTTTCGGGGACAGCCTCGGAGCAGAATTCCCTGCCCCGATCCCCACCACGGCAAACCAAAAACGATCCAGAAACGCCCCCAAATTCCCTTTTTCCTCCTTTTTTTCCCCCACAAATCCTCGGAGCTGGGCTTGTCCCTGACCCCTCATCTCCGAGCTCCCGCCCGTCCCTTCCCCTCCCCGGCTGCCACCTGGAGCTTGGACAACCGGGATTCTGGGAAGCCCAGCGGCCCCGGGGGAGCCCCCCGACCCGAGGGAGCCCCCAAATCCAGGGCGAGCCCCCCCACCACCCCGCAGCCTGGGTTTTTTTTGCATGTTCTAGCAAGGTGCATGTCCAAGGAGGGGAGTCGGCAATGGGGCGGGTGCTGGTGGGTTGAGTTCAAGCTTAATTTTCTTTTTGGGATCGGGAGAACCCCTCCGGCACAGATCCCACCTGGCCAGGGGAGCTGGCAGGGATGCAGATATCCCACCAAAACCTCGGCTAGGGAGGACCTGAAGCCCTCCCAGGGGTGCAGTGATGGTGATTTTAGGGTTCTCGATGCTGAAGGATCATACGCCCGTTGCCTGGAGACTGCCTCCTTTTTAATTTTAATTTTTTTTTTTTTTTTTTTTTCTTTGTTTTTTTTTTTTTTTTTTTTTAGTTCTGTTGAAAGGAGAAAAAAAATGGTGAAAATGTTATTTATTGGCAGAAATTTTTTAATATAATTTTTTTTTTTTTTTTTTTTTGTGAAACAAGGAATGAATTTGTTAGAACTGTCTCGATGTAAATCGGAGTCATCTTTAAGGAGGAAAAAAAAAAGAAAAAAAAAAGTTAAAAATTGACACCGTCACTGGGCTCCACTGTGGTTTTTTTATTAAGGGGGCTGGAAGGGGTCCCTGTGCTGCCGGAAGGGAAGATTTTGGGGACTTTTACAGCATTTTCGGGGCTGGGGCAGCGCCCAGACGGCGTCTCCCAACCTCCGGCACGTCGGCACACGCGGAGCGGCGGCTCCCGGCTGGGATTGGAGAGCTCTCGGCTCCTGCTCCTCGTCCTTCCCTGGGTAAATATCCCGGTGCCAGCAGGGAGAGGAGGGCATGTGCCAGCTCCTGTTCCACCCCGGCTCCTTCCTGGCGCTTCGGGGGGTGTTCCCTCCACGCTGAGAGAATTCAGGGAGCAGCCCTGGGGTCCTAAATGGATCCAAATGATCACGGCTCCAACGCCGGGCTGGATCCTGCTCAGGGATCCCCTTCCAGCATCACCAGCTCCCTCCATTCCCGGGAAAACTCCAGTCCCTGCTCAGGGATCCCCTTCCAGCATCACCAGCTCCCTCCATTCCCGGGAAAACTCCAATCCCTGCTCAGGGATCCCCTTCCAGCATCACCAGCTCCCTCCATTCCCGGGAAAACTCCAATCCCTGCTCAGGGATCCCCTTCCAGCATCACCAGCTCCCTCCATTCCCGGGAAAACTCCAGTCCCTGCTCAGGGATCCCCTTCCAGCATCACCAGCTCCCTCCATTCCCGGGAAAACTCCAATCCCTGCTCAGGGATCCCCCTCCGGCATTCCCAGGAAGCTGCTGTGGCTCCCACCTGTGGCTTCCACACCTGGGCTCCATCCCCTCTTCCCAGGTGACAGCCGAATGTCCAGGATGAGCTCTGGAGGGCTCCAGGGCGTTTATCCCAATCCCAGCACCTTTTCCTTCGGGAATTCATCCTCGAGCTCCGCTCACCACGTGCTCCCTGTCTCCCACCTGCTGCTCCCGACAGCATTCCCGGTCCCGGCCGCCGGATGCATCCAGGGCGCGCCCGGCGCAGGACGCTCCGGCTCTCCCACCCTTTTCCTGGGTGTTTCCACCAAAATTGGGGAGCCCCCGACCCCCAGCACCGCTTGCAGACCCCGCGCTCGGCACCGGGGGGCTCCGGCACATCCCTGCCCGCGGGAGCATCCCCGGGAGCATCCCCGGGGCCGGCCGCACGTTCCCGGCTGGCATCGCCGCGCTGAGCAAACAGGAAACACTCGCCCTTTGTTAATCCCGGCCCGGGCTGCGCGTTAAATATTTATCTGTGAGCGGAGGCTGGTGCTGGGAGCCGCGGGGAGGGAGGGACCGAGGCAGGGCCGGCGCTGGAGGCTCCTCGCCGGGCACGGGGACGGTGCGCGGGGAGCGGGAGGTGAGTGGGGGTCCGGGCGGGGGGTGTTGGCAGCCCAGGGTGGGCTGTGGTGAAAGGGGCTGCTCCTGGCATCGCCAGTGGGTGCTGCGACCTCCCGAGGTGTCACTCGGTGGGCTGGAGGGGACCTGGAGGGGTCCTGGAGGGGATGGTCACCCCTTGGCAGCAGGGATGGGGTCGGGGGTCCCCTGGCAGGGTTTAACCCTCCCCGGCCCTGCTGCCCTCCCTGCTCCGGGATTTTCCGGCAGGATCAGCCCTTGTCCCCAGCCCGTGTCCTCGCCGCGGTGTCCCCAGCTGGCACCAAGGAGATGCTTCCTTCCCACGGCGTTTGGGTGGGAGCTGCGTCCCCCAGGGCCGTGGCAGAGGGGGGGACACGCGACGCTGCCCCCGGTGTCCCCTCTGTCCCCGGTGTCCCCTGGGCGCAGCATCGCAGCCAGACAGGGCTCCTGCCATCGTCCCCTCGTCCCCAGCAGCAGAGGACGGTGGCTCGGTGGGGAGCGAGGGGTGGCAGCGAAGCCACCAAGCCCCGGGAGCTCACGTGGGAGCTCACGGGATGAGGAAGGGCTGGGGCAGCCCCGTTTTGGGGGTGTCAGCAGTTTAGGGGAGCAGGAAGCGGCCGGCGGGTGAGCGGTGGGTGCGGGCGCTGCCCGAGGGGGCGAGGGGGGACACGGGGCACCCCCAGAGCGGGGCGCGGGGGGGTTCCATGGGGGTCCCCGTGCCCGGATTCCTTAGGGATGGGGGGATGNACCCGTGGGAAGCGGGTGGCAGTGGGGATGAGGGCTCCGCTCTCACCGTGCCCCCACCCCGGCTCTCGGAGGTCCACGGGAGCACAGACCCCGCTCCCCGCCTCAGTCCCGGCCTCCAGCCAGCACTTCCCTCCCCATCCCTTCCCGAAAATCCCCCGCGAGTCCCCGTCTCCATCGCGCCAGGGGGCCGGCGACGCCGGGCTCGCCCCGTTTCGTAAGCGGGGGCCGGGTGAGCGGGAACGCGTGCGCGGGGCGTGGGATGAGTTCAGCCTCTTGGCTCCGTTCCCTGGATCCCATCCCTGGAAATGTCACTGGAAACTCTGAATGGGCCGGCCCCGCTCCAGAGCGGGGAGCGCTGGGGGGGCAGCGCACCCCGGGGGGGGGGGCCGGGGCACACGGGGACCCAGCGCCGGGGAGAACGGCGGCTCCCGACCCTCCCGGGGGATGCTTTTGGGGGGCTGTCCCCGCTAGCCCCCCCACGATGCGCTGAGGCCCCCCCGCTCCTTCTCCCGGCAAAGTTCGTGCCGCGGATTTTTGTTCCCTGCCGCTCGCAGCTCCGTCCCGCTCGCCCCGGGCCCCCCCAAAACCCCGGCGCTTCCCGGGGGTCCCCGTTGGCACCGCCCAGGAGGTAAGAGCTGGCTGAGGGGGCCGGAGAGGAGGGGGTGCCCCGAGGGGACCCCCGGGGTCAGGTTTTGGGGGACACTCCAAAGGCGGAGAAGGATGGGGCCGAGCCCCGTGTGGGCGCTGCGCTGGGAAAGGCGTGGAGGTTTTTGGGGTGCCCTGGGGGGATGGGAGCCTGCGCCCCACTTTCTGTACCCCGAGGCACATGCTTCCCTGTTCCTCAATTTCCCCACGGGGGTGATTAACATTAATTACAACCCTGGGGCTGGGGAGCCTCCGGCGGTGTCGAGAACAGGGAGCCGAGGGGTCCCCAGCCCGATTTGGGTGTCCCACCCACACAGAGGGCACCGTGCCGGGCTGGCACCCCCCGGCAGCCCCCCGGGATGCCCCGTTTGAGGCGGGGTCTGGCCGTGGTGGGCACCTGCGAGCGCCGGCGACGCGGTGGGGACGGAGACGTGAGCGACGAGCCAGGGCACAGGTGTCCCCCAAAGGCGCCGGGGCGGCGCTCGCCCCTGGAGCCATCCCGGTGTCGGGAACAGCTCCGGGGGTCCCGTCCCCCCCAGCTGCCCCCCGTGCGGTCCGTGGTGAGTCACAGCATCGCCCTCCCGGCGGGCGGTGCCGGGCTCGGCCGCGCGTTCCCGATTCCCCGTCCCTCCGTCCCCTCTCCCTCCCTGTTTGCGCTGCAGGGCGGGGAAATATTTCTGCCCTGTCGTGTTCCCGGCACTGGCAGCGCTCCCGGGCGGGCGACGCTGCTGCCGCCACGTGCCCGGGCGGGAGGGCACCGCGCCGGGATGCCGGGGCGATGGGAACGCGGCACAGCCATCGCCCCGACCCGCTCCGGGCGTGTTCTTCCCGAAGAGCCCGGCGGGCTGGATCCAGCCGTGCAGAGCCAGGGCTGGAGAGGGGCGGGGGGGTCTGGATCCGCATGGAGGAGGCGGTGGGAAGCCGTGCCAGGGCTGGTTCTGACCAGGGCCAGCCGCTTCCCCTGGCACCGAGAGGCTCCCTGAGCTGGGGACGGTGCCGCCGTGGTCAGGGTTAGGGTCGTTGTCACCCCACACGTGGTGTCCCCTGCGCCTCTGAATAACAGGGGATGGTCCCAGCGGTGGAACTGGGGATCCTCCGAGCCCCCATCCCTCTGGAAAAGCCTGGGAATGCCCAGAACAGGGACACGGGTGAGCACAGCTGCTTTTCCCACAGGGCACGAGCAGCCCCGGGGCACCATCCCGGCCCCCCCCGGCCATGGCGAGCAGGCTCCAGCCCCCCGACACCAGTCCTGCTCTGGGTGCAGAGGACGCTCCTCGCCTGCACCCACCTCTGCAGGTGTCCCCGCAGCACACGGTGACACGGGTGAGCGGGGCTGGGGGCTGTCACAAGCCGGGGAATTCGGGGGGCTGCGCCCCTCCATCTCTTTGCCCCCCCCACCTGCGCTGCCCCCGCGCCAGCCCCTCCCTGTGCCACAGGTGCCCGTCATCCGCCACCGCGGCTCCAACACCCTCAACTTCCACTTCCACGACCCGGAGAGCCGCGGCATGGCCCAGAACAGCCAGGGAGCTGCCAAGAGCTCAGGTACTGCCCTGAGCACCCCTGGGGGCTCCCCTGAGAGATGCTCCCCTGAGCGATGCTCCCCCGAGCGATGCTCACCCGAGTGATGCTCACCTTGTCCCCAGTGAATGAGTGGTACCAGACCTGGCCGGCCAAGGAGGCGAAAGCCCCCAGCACCTCGGTGCCCACCCACCCCACGCCCAGCCCCAGGGCTGCCCCCACCTGCCCACGGCCACCAGGCTGGTCGGCCACCTGGACCAAGGACAGCAAGCGGCGGGAGAGGCGCTGGGTGAAGTACGACGGCATCGGGCCCGTGGACGAGACGGGGATGCCCCTGGCCTCGCGCTCGGTGAGTGGGGGCGCAGGGCGGGGGTGTCACCCCGCTGTCACCCCCTCACCGCCCCAACGTGTCCCCCCAGAGTGTCGACAGCCCCCGGGACTGGTACCGCAGCATGTTCCGGCAGATCCACCGCAAGCTGCCAGGTGAGCCCGGGTGTGCGGGCGCGGCACAGAGCGGGCACAGCTCGGCGCCCGCTCACCCCCTCCACCCTCAGAGCCCGACTGGGACACCCATTCCTGCCCCACCACGGCGCCTCCATCGCCCCCCAAACCGCGGCGGAGGGGGTCGGCCCCGGCTGAGCCCCCCGGAATGCCCAACGGGATGGACTGGTGAGTGTGGCACAGGGAGTGGGTGCCCACGGGATGGGGCCTGGGGGGGCTGAACCACTCCCTCCCGCCGCAGGACCCGGTCGGGTGACACCGGTGCCACCGCCGAGCCTGGCAGCATTTTTGACTATGAACCAGGGAAATTCTCTCTGCGGGAGCAGGTAAGCAGGTCCTGGCACAGGGTGGGGGCAGTGGGCACGACAGTGGGCACAAGCCTGACCGGCCCCTTGCCCTTTCCAGACGCCGGCAGCAGCGCGGCCAAAGCGGGCTCAGTCCATCGAGGTGAGGTGGTGGTGGCAGGTGGGGGGCTGGGGGTGGCAGCGGGGTCCCGGTGCCCGCGGGCAGTGCCAGCCTGGCCGGCCACAGCCCTGTCCTGCCTGTGCAGGTGCTGCTGGAGCAGGAGCTGGAGCAGCTCAGCGAGGAGCTGGACAAGGACATGAGGGACATGGAGACGCGCCGGACCCCCCGCCAGGTACCCCGGGCCCCTCCTGCTGCCCCTTGGACCCCGCAGGGCATCCAGCTGTGGGGACATCCAGATGTGGGCTCAGCCTTTGTGCAAGGCTTGGACACGTACAGCTGGGTGCATGCATGCACATCTGGATTGATGCCCGGATGGATGCACGTCTGGGGGCATGCATGGCCTGGGTGTGTGCACAACTGGGTGTGTGCAGGGCTGGATCCCCGCACATCTGGGTGCCTGCACATCCCGATGAGTGCGTAGCTCGCTGCCTGCACATCTGGATGCGTGCGCAGCTCGGTGCCTGCCTGGCTGGCCCCGCGCACATCTGGACCCACGCGCGGCTGCTCAGCGGCCCGGAGCCGTGGCCGTGGCTGTGGGGCTCTAGGACCCAGCCCGTCCGTCCGTCCGTCCGGCGCTTTATTGGCGCAGCCGAGCTGGACTCCTTCGCTTCCCGCCGAGACTCGGCCTCCTGGATGATTAATTTTTCTCTCCCACCCCCTCCCGCTCCTCCCGGCAGAGCCCGGCGGCTGCTCCCACCGCTCGCTCCCCTGCTCCGGCCTCCCCGGCTGCTCGGTGAGTTCAGCGGCCGCTCCCACTCCCCGCACCCCCAAATCCCCCTGCCCAGACCCCACTCGAGGCGAGGGACGGGACCCCGCTCCGGGGGTGGCGGGTGGGTTGTCCCTCCAGCGTCCCGCGGGGTGGGAATCTCCGGGCATCCCCCGCGGGATCCCCACGGACCCCTCCCCGTGGCACCGCTGGCCCCCTCGTCCCCCCACACCCCGGCACGGGTGGGACCCGGCGCCGGGCCGGCTGCCCGGTGGGTGGGACGGGGCCGGAGCGGGGCTGATCCTTTCCCCCGTCCCTGGAGCAGGGACGCCGTGTCCCGGGGCTTGGCTCCGTCCCAGGGGAGGTGACGGCACTCGGATTCCCACCGCTGTGTCCCCACGTCCCCGCGGGCACAGGGAGGGGACAGCTGTGCCGGCGGGTGCCGGAGCACCCCGGGATGGGGTGGGCACCCCTGGATGGGGTGGGAACCCCGGGATGTCCCCACAGACCCCCCTGTGCCCCGGTAGCGGGAGGAAAACGAACAAAAAAACAAGCGCCACCTCTTGTAGGACCTACCGTAACCCCCAGGGGCGCACAGCGGGGATGGCTCCCCCCCTCCCCAACCCCTCCTCCGGCTTGGGGGGGGCATTTGGGCCCTCGAAATGCCCCCCGGAGCGGGGTTATCCATTAGCCAGGCCGCCCTCCCCGGCGCTCGCCTGCTCCGTGCTTCCTGCTCGGCGGCGGCGGGGCCGCGCTGCCGGAAAACTTTGGACCTGTC
The DNA here is from genome assembly GCA_013399195.1 of Dicrurus megarhynchus. NCBI lineage: Eukaryota > Metazoa > Chordata > Aves > Passeriformes > Dicruridae > Dicrurus > Dicrurus megarhynchus. The sequence goes on along the minus strand of VXAD01010017.1, from coordinate 92,161 downwards.
CCGCTTGGCTGCAGCTGGGATGAGAGAGCCTGGAGGGGTGCAGAGAGCAGACCCCGGGCTCCTGGTTCTGGGGGACCTCGATATCCTGGTTCATGGAATTCGGGGATCCTG
>VXAD01010017.1:33780-55061 GCA_013399195.1 Dicrurus megarhynchus | reverse complement strand
TTCCAGCTGAGCTCTCCCTGTGCCCACCAAGCTCTCCCTGTGCCCACTGAGCTCTCCTTGTTCCAGCTGAGCTCTCCCTGTGCCCACCAAGCTCTCCCTGTGCCCACTGAGCTCTCCTTATTCCAGCTGAGCTCTCCCTGTGCCCAAGGGGCTCTCCCTGTGCCCATTGAACTCTCCTTATTCCAGCTGAGCTCTCCCTGTGCCCACCGAGCTCTCCCCACCCCAGCCACGCTCTCCCCGTGAGCCACCAGGTTCAATTTCCCCGCAGGATGAGCTCAGCTCAAGCAGGGAAGGAGTTGCTCCTTGGACTGCTCCGGATTGAGGCAAAGCTGCCTCCGGCTCCCAAAGGAACCAAGGAATCCTGAAATCCCCCGGGATTCACCGAGAAGGGGTTTCGAATCCTGCCCAGGTTTTTCTCCCTGCGTGGACAGAAACGCGATCCCGAGGCGAGTGCCAGGGGTGCAGGGGGAGAGGGACAGACGGGCTCCCGCCGGTGCCAAGTCATTCCGAGGAATTCCGAGCTCTGCACGTGGCCCCAGTGTCCCCACAAGCATCTCACGCACGCTACTGACAAGTGCTGCCGGTGCAGAGCCTGGCACAAAGGCTCTGCAGAGCCACGCACAGACTCAGCCAAGCCCTCCCAGAACAGCCCTGCAGGGACCAGAAGCGTTTTCCAAAGCCTCCTCCAACCCTTCCCGGCAGCAAAGGGAGACTGGGATCAACGTCAGGGCCACGGGAGGGGAGCGGCAGCCAAAGACCCCCTTGGAAATGGGGTTTGAACCACTCGACGCAGAATTTCGGGGAAGCAGGGGAGCCTCACAAGAAAATCCGGGTTGTTTCGCTCATCCGTTCCACGCCGCCGGGAGAGGCACAGAGGAAAACCCTGCAGCTGCTGTGGGTATTTAGAACCAATCACGGAAACAACAAGGTTGGAAAAGAGCCTTAAAACCGAGTCCAAGCACCCCTAAACCACATCCTCCAGTGCCACATCCACGCAGGTTTTTTTGAGCACTTCCAGGGATGGCGACTCCCAGGCAGACTCTGCCAGGGTTTGACAACCCTAACCGCGAATAAAATATTCCTAATATCTGATCTTATCAACAATCCCAACACCACCCTCCTCCCTGAGCTCCTCCCAGCCCCTGCTTCTGTAGGGAATGAGGGGGTCTGACAGCCAAAACCGCTCCCAAATCCCGACCGCTGCCCTCCGTAAGCCAAAACTTCATATTTTTAACACAAAATTGGAGCCGACTCGCAAGAAAATTCGGTGGGAACGGTGGCAGAGTGAAGGTAAAACAGCACACGGGGTATTAGAGCCCCTGCCACGAAAGCAGCTTGAGGAATAAGCTGCTGTTGTTCCCTGTCACTTTTTAGGGAAGGCTGCTGAGAGGGGATTACAGCCCAGGCGGCTTAACAGGAGCAGGTGAGGGGAGATACGCAGGGATAGCGAAAAGAAAATACAAATTACTCTGCCCATGGCTGCGGGGGGGAGAGGGGGAACCTGCTGCTGATCTCCTCTCAGGGTGACAGGTTATCCTTGGAAAAACCTCTAAATCAGCCCCGTTCCCTGCATTCCAAATCGTGTTCCCACCCCGTCTCCACGCCAGCCTCCCTTCAGCTCCTCGTAATTAAAGGATGGGCTTGCAGAGACGCTGCCACGGGAGATAAAAGTGCCCCAGGATTGCTGGTGCTGCCGGATCCGTTCGTTACTCAGCCCGGCTGACAGGTCCGGGGCTTGGAAATTGGCAACTTCTTCCCACCTCTCTGCTGGAAGCCTCGGGGATGCTTGAGGAGTGGGAGCGTTCTGCCACCTCTCCGTCTTCTCCTCGCCCTCTCCATCCCAAATCCTCATCCCACAGCTTCCTTCCCCATTTCTAGTGGGAAAGGGGCGCTGGAGCTTTGGCACAGGGGAAAAATAACGGTAAAACCTTTAATTCTCTCTGTTTTCAAGCGTCTCAAACACCCTCCCTGGCAGCCTGTGAGCTGGACCTGGCTGGCACGCACGTGGCTCTTCCCTAGGGCATTATTTTTGGGATAACCTTGGATAAGGAACCAAAAGGAAGCGGACAAGATCTGCAGCTGGTGGTTGGACAGGTAAAAAAAAAAAGAACGACAGAGCTGGGAATGACAGATCCCAAAGGAAGCGATGGTGGATGAGGTGAGGGGAAGTTTGGAGAGGCACCGGGGTGGCTCAGGAGAGGCCGGGGCTCGGAGGGGGATTCCTGCCATTCCTCAGCCCGTGCCCACGCGTCCGTCAGGGCCCGTCCGCCCACCAGGAAGGAGGAAATTAAACCCAGCCCTTCCTCCTGGAGGGAAAAGGCACGGGAATGAGAGGTTGGGACGAGGAAGCGGCGTGCTGGGGATTAGGCGGCCATGTGGCCGCTCCAAATCCTCATTAGGGGCTCGTTAAGGACACGAAAGCAGCTTTTCCTGCTTCCGGTCCGGCACCCCTGGAGCTGCTCGTGGCCAGCTCTGGCTGCCTTCTCCTGGCAGCTCGAGGGAACACGGGAATGCTGGGGATGGTGGGAGGGAGGTGGAATCGGGATCCCCGCTCCCGGTCGCTGGTGGGTGTTGGTGACACGCGGCTCTGATGGGATTTATCCGTCACGGCTCTGAGCGGCTCCTGGATCGCACCTCTGGGATGTGCCACGGGGCCCACACCCACCCCTGCCTGGTGGCACCCTGGTGGCAGCACCCTCTGTGTCACCCCTGCCAAAGCCAGGGTGACCAGGACATCCCCGTGGCCAAAACCTCTCTGGTTTTGGGAGAAGGACAATGCTCCAAGGGGATGGAACCATGCCAGGATATTCCCAGGACATCCCCGTGGCCAAACCTCTCCAGTTTTGGGAGCAGGACAATGCTCCAAGGGGATGGAACCATGCCAGGGTGACCAGGACATTCCCATGGCCAAACCCTCTCCAGTTTTGGGAGAAGGACAAGGCTCCAATGGGGTGATCCCGTGCCAGGGTGACCAGGACACTCCCACGGCCAAAACTTCTCTGGATCTGGGAGCAGGACAATGCTCCAAGGGGACAGCACTGTGCCAGGACATTCCCATGGCCAAAACCTCTCCAGTTTTGCGAGAAGGACAATGTTCCAAGGGGATGGAACCATGCCAGGGTGACCAGGACATTCCCATGGCCAAACCCTCTCCAGTTTTGGGAGAAGGACAAGGCTCCAATGGGGTGATCCCGTGCCAGGGTGACCAGGACACTCCCACGGCCAAAACTTCTCTGGATCTGGGAGCAGGACAATGCTCCAAGGGGACAGCACTGTGCCAGGACATTCCCATGGCCAAAACCTCTCCAGTTTTGCGAGAAGGACAATGTTCCAAGGGGATGGAACCATGCCAGGGTGACCAGGACATTCCCATGGCCAAACCCTCTCCAGTTTTGGGAGAAGGACAAGGCTCCAATGGGGTGATCCCGTGCCAGGGTGACCAGGACACTCCCACGGCCAAAACTTCTCTGGATCTGGGAGCAGGACAATGCTCCAAGGGGACAGCACTGTGCCAGGACATTCCCATGGCCAAAACCTCTCCAGTTTTGCGAGAAGGACAATGTTCCAAGGGGATGGAACCATGCCAGGGTGACCAGGACATTCCCATGGCCAAACCCTCTCCAGTTTTGGGAGAAGGACAAGGCTCCAATGGGGTGATCCCGTGCCAGGGTGACCAGGACACTCCCACGGCCAAAACTTCTCTGGATCTGGGAGCAGGACAATGCTCCAAGGGGACAGCACTGTGCCAGGACATTCCCATGGCCAAAACCTCTCCAGTTTTGCGAGAAGGACAATGTTCCAAGGGGATGGAACCATGCCAGGGTGACCAGGACATTCCCATGGCCAAACCCTCTCCAGTTTTGGGAGAAGGACAAGGCTCCAATGGGGTGATCCCGTGCCAGGGTGACCAGGACACTCCCATGGCCAAAACTTCTCTGGATCTGGGAGCAGGACAATGCTCCAAGGGGATGGAACCGTACCAGAGTGACCAGGATATCCCCAGAGCCAAAACTTCTCTGGATTTTTGAGCAGGACAATGCTCCAAGGAAATGGCACCATGCCAGGGTGACCAGGACACTCCCATGGCCAAAACCTCTCCAGTTTTGGGAGAAGGACAAGGCTCCAATGGGGTGATCCCGTGCCAGGGTGACCAGGCCACTCCCATGGCCAAAACCTCTCCAGTTTTGGGAGAAGGACAAGGCTCCAATGGGGTGATCCCGTGCCAGGGTGACCAGGCCACTCCCATGGCCAAAACCTCTCCAGTTTTGGGAGCAGGACAACGCTCTAATGGGGTGATCCTGTGCCAGGGTGACCAGGCCACTCCCATGGCCAAAACCTCTCCAATATTGGGAGCAGGACAATGCTCCAAGGAAATGGCACCATGCCAGGGTGACCATGACATTCCCATGGCCAAATCTCTCCAATATTGGGAGCAGGACAATGCTCCAAGGAAATGGCACCATGCCAGGGTATTCCCAGGATATTCCCATGGCCAAAACCTCTCAAATTTCAGGAACAGGACAATGCTCCAAGGGAATGGAACCGTGCCAGGGTGACCATGACATCCCCACAGCCAAAACCTCTCCAGTTTTGGGAGCAGGACAACGCTCCAAGGGGATGGCACCGTGCCAGGGTGACCAGGCCACCCCCCTTGCCCCGAGAGGATCAGACAGAGTGGGTTAAATCGAGACCTGCGGCCCTGGAAATCGGCTCCCAACGTGAAAGGCCCTAAATCCCGTGGATTTCCAAACCACCTGGCTCGTTTAAGCCGCTTCCTTCCTTAAATACGGACACACAATATGGACCACTAAGACTCCATCCCCAGTCCCTGACCTTGCCCTGGCTGGGAAGAACTGGGAGAGCGAAGGAATGAAGTCCAAACCAGCTGGTTTTGGTCCCCCTTTGCCCCCAAAGCCGCTGCTCTGGGGTGAGATTCCACAGGCAGCTCCCAAAGAGGAGCCCATCCCTCCTGCCCAGCTCCTCGCCCAACCCACTGCTGAAAAATGCAATATTCTCACTGGAGCTTTGCTCTTTCCCTGAAAATAAATGAGTCATTCCCAGCCAAAGGGTTCTTGGGGCTCAAAAAGCCAAATTGTGAATAACCCCACGAGCCCAGAAGCAGAAGGATTGAAACAATACAAGCCTCCACCCCGCCCTTCACTAAATCTACTACTGCTTTTTTTGGTTTTTTTCAACGTGGTTTAACAAATTCCCCAATATTTGCCTGGAAACTCCAATCCCTGGACAGCTGAATGGAGATTTTACTGCCCATGTGCCTCTGATTACAATATATTGCCACTAATGATAATTGTCTGGATTATACTTATCTGTTTCTTTGGCTAATAAACTATAAAAGACCACCAGTGAAGATATAATAAAGCGCAGCTGTTGGAGCAAAAAAAAAAAAAAAAAGAAAAAAAAAAAATTTTAAAAAAAAATCCTTTTTTTTTTTTTTTCTAGGTCACAGCAAAGTTGGGAGAGGCTGAGGAGAGCTGCCTCGGCGAGGGGAAGGAAAACCTAAGTGGAAATAAGGAAGAGCTCCTCGAGGCAGCTTTCATTAATCTGGAACTTCTCCCCCCAGAACCATCGCCGGGGTTTATCAGCCAGCAGGACAAGGGGAGGGAGGTGCAAGCTCTGCATTTCTCTCCTGCATCTCATTAGCCTCAAAACGGACCCTTGGGCTCCTCGGAAATGTTCCTGGCCAGGGATGCACCTACGAAGGGAAGGAGGGAAGGGAAGGAGCATTTTTGTTCTCGGCTCTGGGGGATGAAGCTTCCCCAGCACGGAACATAAGCTGGTTAAAGGCACGCAGGGTGAAGCTTTGCAGGTGCCAAAGGGCAGGAAAAGGGGAAAAAAAAACCTCTCATCTTCCAGGCCAATGGAAATTCAGGAAGTTGGAGAGAATTGCCGAGGCTGGAAAGCAGCCGGGAGGTTGGAATAAACACCCTGGTGCTGAACCGAGGAGCGGGCAGTGTCCCGAGTCACGGAAACATGGAATGGGCTGGGTGGGAAAGGGATCTGAAGGATTATCCAGAGCCACCCCTTTCCACACCTTCCACTGCCCCAGGTTGCTCCAAACTGGGCTTGGAGCTTCCAGAAATGGGGCATCCTCAGGGAATTCCATCCCAGTCCCTCCCCACCCTCCCAGCCAGGAATTCCTCCCCAACATCCCATCCATCCCTGCCCTCTGGCAGTGGGAAGCCATTCCCTGCATCCTGTCCCTCCATCCCTCGTCCCAAACCCCTCTCCAGCTCTCCTGAAGCCCCTTCAGGGCTCTGAGGTTTCCCTGGAGCCTTCTCCTCTCTCCCCCCCAGCTCTCCCAGCCCGGCTCCAGAGGGGCTCCAGCCCTCGGAGCAGCTCCACGGGCACAGGGGAATGGATTCATTGTCCTGAATTCACCACCCCAGCATTCCAAACCCCAGGCAGGTTTGCAGGGGAAGGGATTGTCTTTCATTTTTTCATTTCACCAACTAACACAAGCTGGGAGGGGGGGGGGAAGGAGGAAAAAAAAAACCCAACCCCAGAATATCTCAGAAACACAAGTTCTTCCAATTTTAACAGACTGCTGGAAGAAAAAGTTAATGTATCTTTCATGAGGACAATCGAGATAATAAGCAACACAATTCCACAGCAAAAGGCTGTGATTTTTTTCTTTTTTTCCCCCCCCCACCTTTTTCTTTCTACCTTCCTATTTTTTTCCCCCCTTTTAAATAAGCAGGAATTGCTGGTTGTGGATAGAGGATCAAGGTAAAAATTTGAGTCACCAAACATCCTCCAGACAGGAACAAGTCATAACCTCAGCTGTGAAGCGATCCAGGAGATTTTACTTTCAGATTTGGGCAGAAAACAACAACGTCAGGAGAGGAAAAAAAAAAACCAACAAACAAACCCCCAAAAAACAAACCCCCTAAACCAGCACAACCCCTCTGTGTGTGTCAAACCTAAACTGAAATTGTTATTCAGCAATTTGCAACACTTACTGTCATATTAAAGTAATTTCGTTTTATTTTCGCTCGCTGCCTCTGCTCTCGTAACAAAAACAGCCAATCTTGGCATTCAAGGGGATATTTGGGAGAGAACTGAAGTTACCCTAAAAGGTTTGGGGGTACAGCCTTTAACCCACTGGAAAAGGTGGGAATTCTGCAGGCCAGATGTGACAAAATTGTGAGATTTGGGTGTTTTCTCCTTATTTCCCACCCCCCTGGCTACGAAAGCTCTGCGACCTCTCCTCCTCCTTTGCATGGAAATATTATTTATAAACATGCAGGGATTTTCACTTTCTCCTTTTTTTTATTTAGGAAAGCTTCCAAAGGAAAGAAATTTTTGCTCAACCAGCTGATTTCTGACCCCCCCTTGGATGATCTCCAGGTGCTTTTGTTCCTTTGCTGGAGCAAAGAGTTGGTAAAAAACCAACACATGAACAGAGAGAAAATGGAATTATTCATCCTTGGGGGGTCTCTTCCAGCCCAGGATGCTCCATGATTTTATACCTCAGCAATTCTTTAAGCTACAGGCGAAGGCAGCAGTGCATCCAAGCGGCCAAAAAGGTTAAAATTATTATTAATTAAGGTACCAAAAAGAGCGTGGCCAGCAGGAGCAGGGCAGGATTGTCCCTTGGATTTCCAGCCTCTCTCCAAGATCCCCATCCCCAAAGCTCAGGATGAGGATAAACCCCCCGTGGGCCCACGAGGTGATGGTTGGTACTCACTTTTTCAAAGGCTCTATGACTGTCTTTTGGATCTGATTCACCTGTGGACAGCAAAAAAGGGAGGAGTGCACGTCAGGATCGTCGGAAAATCCCGCTGGGACAAGGATGGGTTTGTAGGGGAGCCCACCATGGGATGGGGGAGGGATTCTGAGCACAACCACAACATCCTTTAACCAAAAGAGAAGGAATTTCTCCCGTGGGAGCTGAAATCCCAGGCAGAAAACTGAGGTTAGAGAAACTCGTGTGGGGAAAGTCTTGGGTGATAGGCAGGGAAGGAGGTGAGACACAAAGGTTCGGGGCAAGGACACAGGGAACGGCTTCCCACTGCCAGAGGGCAGGGAGAGACGGGATTTTGGGAAGGAATCCTTCCCTGTGAGGGTGGGGATGGAATTCCCAGAGAAACTGTGGCTGCTCCTGGATCCCTGGAAGTGCCCAAGGCCGAGTTGGAACACCCTGGGATGGTGGAAGTTGTCCCTGCCCACGGCAGGGGTGGGATGGGATGGGTATAAATCCCTTCCAACCCAAACTATTCCATGCTACTCCCAGCATTCCCATTTTCCACCTTCTCCTGGTTGAAGGAGTCCATCCTCTTCATGGCCGTGTCGAAGGCCGTGACCATCTCGAGGAAGGCGGGCTCCTGCTCACACAGGGGGTTGGACAGCAGGTCCGAGGAGATCTTCACAGCAGACTTGGACATGGCTGCGGGGAAAAGAAAACCGGACAGGGTCACCTTTGCAAATAGGGTAAATAGGGTAATTGTACAACTTCCTTTTTAAAAAAATAGAAGAGAATCACAGAATCGCCAGGTTGGAAGAGACCTTCAAGATCATCGAGTCCAACCCATGCCCCAACACCTCAACTAAACCAAACCACGGCACCGAGTGCCACATCCAATCTCTTTTTAAACACGTCCAGGGATGGTGACTCCACCACCTCCCCGGGCAGACCATTCCAATATTTTATCACTCTTTCTGTAAAAAACTTTTTCCTGATATCCAACCTACATTTCCCTTGGGGCAGCTCCAGACTGTGTCCTCTTGTTCTGTCAGTTGGTGCCTGGAGAAAGAGACCAAGCCCCACCTGACCACAAGCACCTTTCAGGGAGTTGTAGAGAGCGACAAGGTCACCCCTGAGTCTCCTTTTCTCCAGCCTAAACAACCCCAGCTCCCTCAGACATTCCTCACAGGGCTTGTGCCCCAAGCCCCTCCCCAGCCTTGTTGCTCTCCTCTGGACATGCTCAAGCATCTCCACGTCCTTCCTGAACTGAGGGGCCCAGAACTGGACACAGCACCCGAGGTGCGGCCTCACCAGTGCCCAGCACAGGGGAAGAATCCCTGCCCTGGTCCTGCTGGCCACGCTTTCCCAGTGCCAGGCAAAAATCAGGGAGCTGAGCCGGCCACGGAGGGTTCAGCACAACCTTCCAGGGAGATCCTCGCTGGCGGTTGAGAGGAAAGCGAGGAAAAGTCACCGAATTCATTCATGTAAACAGCCAGAGAAGGGTTTTTATAGAAGTTAAGTCTGAACCGCTCCGATGCGAGGCTTGTGATGCTGCCAGAAATAATCCCAGACTAACAAAAGCACCGTTCTCTTAAAAAAAAAAACCAACCCAGAGATGGGGGTTTTTATACATCTTCTCTCGACAGACTATTAAGTGTCACTCTCAGCCTCACTACAGCTCTTCCACAACGAGAAAAATCACAGTCCATTAAGCCTTTCAAATGGCTTTACAAAAAAAAAAAAAAAAACAAACCCCAAACCCCCACGTATTTGAAGTGGATTTAGTGGGAAAGGACCAGACTGACAGGGCTGGGAGACGAGGTTTCTCTTTTCCTCTCCAAACACGGAGAGCAGGGACACAAAGCGAAGCGTTTTCCCTCAATAAGCCTAAATTTTGGGCAACGAAGCCGGGGGGGAATGCAAAGTCCCTGCAGGCCCTGGGAGTGCCACCAAAAAATGCAGAAGCATCGTGCTCTGACTGAGCATTCCGCTCGCTTTCCATCAGCCACATCCCTCCTTATCCAAGCCCTGGGTCTGCAAAGGGAAAATTCAACGACAGAGCCGCTACACAAACGAGGAAGAAATCAGGGGAGGTAGAGAATGGAAAAAGAGACGAATAAAAAAGGAAAGCATCGATATAAACAGGGATAAAATAGACTAAAAGAGAGAAAAAAAAAAAAAAAAAAGGCAGGGGTACTAAAAAAAAAAAGTTCTTTTTTCCTCAGTGCTGGAAGTTATTCCAGTTGGGAGATCACAAAGCCAGATGCTTGAGCCGGGCTACGGAGGAGCTTTGGAAAGACTCCCTCAGATATTAAAAGTTAAAGTCGTCTGAATAATGGGGCTTAAGATCATAAATCAAGGGGTTAAACATTCTGATTTAAAGGTTACACACAATTATAACGGAGAGAGCTCAGAGGCAGCGGAGCTGGGGAGCTCAGAGCCTCTCGCTCCGGAATAACAAAGCTCCCGTATCCATCTATTATCCAAACTTGAAGGCTTCAGGCATTGAAACCTTTAAACAGATGGGATATAATCCATATGTGGGACCACATCTGAGGAGGGATTTGTGCCAGAACGGGACGGAGTTAAGAACGGCAGAACTCCTTCGGCTGGAAGGAAAATTAAGTTTTTCCTTTGCAGGAAAGGATTGGAAGGGAACGGGAGGGAGCGGCCGGGTCACGCTGGGAGGTCGGGAATTGAGGGGGTTTGGGCACGTCCAGAGGGAATTTGGGTCAGGAATTTCCTCTGCATCGCTGACATCACCTGTAGAGAGCTGAAAAAGTGGGGTCTGAGAGTCCCAGGGCAGGGAGGAGAGGAGAGAGAAGNCCGCTTCAATTAAAGGAATTTGAGATTTTAGAGTCCACTGCTGGTCTGAACGGGATAAAATGGAGAACAGGCAGAGAGCAAACCTGAGCCTCGGGGATCCCTAACCCTCACCTGCACCTCATTCCAAAGGAGAGCTTTCACCTCCAGTTAAAGAACACCCTCCTCCTGCTCCTTGAGATCCTATTTTGTTTGGAAAGAGGGTGGGGAAGGGGGTGAGTGATCTCCAGCCCCGGGACAGGGAGTGCTGCTAACACCCCATTCCCTGACTGCTGGCGGGGCAGCGCAAGGGCCTCGCGGGGCTATTGTTGTGCACAGGAATCGCCCTCGTTCCGAGCCGAGTTTTTTGGGAAGAAGGTGGAGACTCGAGCCACCAGTCCCACTTTTGCCAGGCAGCGTTTGCAGGCAGTCAAGAACCGACCCCCTGAGCCTGGAGGAATGAGACGGGAGGACACAACGCTGCCATCCCCGCCGGATCCGGGGGCTGGATGTTGGGAACGTTGGGAACGGGTGAGGAGAGCCATCCTCAGGGATTGATCTGATCCTTTTCCCCTCGGCCCTCCCTCAGCAGGCTGTGTGCAGAACCTCTCCCTCCACTCATGATTTCAAGGCTTTAAATGAGAAATCAGATCTTCCTGGCTCTGGCCAAGGCTCATTTGTGACTCTGCCATGTAACAGAACGGAAAAAGAAAGTCCTCCCACAGCTCCTCTGGGACTTGAAATGCTCCATATAAACAACGCCCACTGCAAGGGAGGGGAGGGGAATCCTTAACAAGGAAAAACTTACCAAGGATCCCTGACAATGACCAGAGTCCTTGCAAAGGGCACTTTTCACCCTGGAAAAGAGTCCTGGGTGTCTGGTGCCTTCCCTGTGCTGGGAAGGGTGGGAGAGCACGGGAAGGGCCTGGATCTGTGTTTGTGCCTGGCAATATCCACACACACACACATATACACACACAGGTGAGAGGCTGGATCGTGGAAAGCCCCAAATTTGCCTCTTTCCCGCTGCCCTGCCCCGCTGTGCCCCCGATCCCACGGGACGAGCACTGGCCCAGCACAGCCCACACCTGTTTGTGCTGGTGCCTCTGCCTTGGCTCCGGAGCTGTGGGGGCCAAGCAGGGACTGCTCCAAACCACGCGCCGGGAAAAACCAGCTGGGTTTGGAACAGCTCCTCGCTGCAGGTTCCTGCCCTGCTGGGCTCAGCGACAGCATCCAACAAACCCAGCTCCCAGCTCCCCTCCGCGGGATCCGCCTGCGGGCGCGGCAGATTCCGACCAGAGGGATGTGGAGGGAGCTGGGACAAGGGGACAGGACACCCGCAAGGGCAGATGTCACCCCAAACGTGCAGGCAGAGCCGGTGATTGCTTCCTGCATCGCCCACTGCCACGAGGGGAAGCCAAAACAAGCGGCCCCCGAGGGAACGAGCCGGGTTCTTCCCAAAGGAGAGCTGCCAGGTCAGCACTTCCCACGGGAAACAGGGAAAGCTGTGTCCACCTGCACCCTGCAGCCCCCCCAGACCATCACCCCACCCTCCTGGGGCTTCCAGAGGGTGCTCCACGCCCTTGATCGAAGGAGGTGCAAAAGCACTGCCAGCACAATAGGCTCAGCTGGAGCTGCTCCTGCTGGAGAACCTGAGACCTGGAATAACGACTCCTGGTTTTATCAGCAAGAAAAGAAAGGGATTTGTCCAAGGCCAACAGGGCTCAGGAGACAGGGACTGAGCCCGCAGCGCTGCCTGTGTTCCCTGGGCTGAGCTGCTGCTCGCAGCCCTCTCGCAGATGGCCTTGTAACTAAAGCAAACTGAGTGGGACTGAGCTCTGGATTTGTTTTCCAGACTTGTCACACATTACTCATGTGATCTCGAGAAAAAGTCACTTCATCTCTCTGTGGCCAAGTTCACAGTCTATGTATCCTCCAGTCACTTACCCAAATCTGCATCTGTGCTTTTCTTCATATCCTTCTGAAGTTTTTTGGTCTGATCTTCCAATCTGAAAGATGGGGGGAAAGAAGGCAAAGTCGGAATCTTGGAAAGAAAGGAACCCGAGTGTATCATACGTGCAACAAATCATTTACGGGCTGAATATGCTGGCTTCTGGTGGGAGTTAAAAATATCCAGGCAAGGCTCGATGAAGTTCAGCGCAGCTCAACCCTTTTTGGGTTGTTTTCAGATGGTTTTTAACCTTTTCAAGTTGGTGATCTCTTATTCATAGTTCACATATTTCCTGCAAGTTCTCACACTGAACACAAATGGTGAAGCCAAATGCTTCCAGATGATCCCTGTGAGCTCCTGTGACACAGGCAGGATGGCAAAGCCTCTCCTGGGTCCTCGGAGGTGTCGGGCTCTCCAGGGACCCCGCAGCTTTCTGGCAGTTTTACACTTTGGTTTTAGAGCTGCCAGAATCTGCAACCCCGCTGCAAACGCTTCTCAGGACACCTTTGAACACTCAGAGAAACCCTGAGGAGTTGGAAATGACAGGGCAGCGAGGGATTTGCTCGCTGGGGAGGGCATCACTGGCTAAAAGTCCCTGGGAAGATGCAACGAGAGGACACAGCGGGGAAGCACGCGGCCGGTCCTGTCCGACCAGTGTGGTTGATACTCACTGCTGCAGCTTCCCATATTCCCTTTCAAAGTCTCTCTCCACCTGTGGAAAGAAGAGATGGAAATCAGCTCCAGGGGACTGCAGGACAGCCTGGAGTGTGCAGGGAAACCAGGAAAACGCCGAGCTGAGCCCAGGGAAGCACAAGCTGCAGCTTTAACGGGAGCTGCGCCTCAAAAGTAAAGGAAGTCTTGGGGTTTTTTGAGCTCCAGACTCTCCTGGAGCGAAGTCACTGCCACCAAACGTGCCGGCTCGAGCCAAGGACGTGCTCCAGCACACAAATTGGGAGCTGATGGAGTAAATGGGGATGCTGTAAAAGCAGGGAGGTCACAACCTAGTGTGGCTCAGTGCTGGGGGGACAAACCCGTGTTCTCCCCCAGAAACTGAGGGGAGCTGCTTCTCCTCCCGCCCCGTTAAGGACCCTGAGGCGGGTCTGGCTGCCCCTCCTCCTTCCTCATCCTCAAGAGGATGGTGAAACTCCCCCCAAACCACCCCTGGGCCCCCCCATCTCCGCACTATTCACCCCCTCCACACGCTCCTTATCCCTACAACAGCTCCCTCCCGTGAAATTCCTGGGCTGGAGCAACAACCCCGGCGGACTGTGAGACCTCCGAAAGGGAGGGGAAACCTGTGCTCCAGCACAGCCTTCTCCCCGTGCTACCTCAGTGCCTGCTCCCTCCTACTTGCTAGCTGGCAGCAAACCTCCAGCGATAGGAGATATTTTAAGGAACTTTCTTTCCGTGCTGACTGTTTTAACACACTTAAAAAACGTTCATTCCACACCTCGTCAACCAGAGAAGCAAACGGATTTCAATTGACCAGCCAAGAGTAAATCCATGCGCGTTTGTTGTCATGGGATCGGCGCTGGGTTCAGTTGTGTTGTCAAGCTCCCCGTGCTATTAAGGAAACGCGGAGTGCTGGGAGCAGCCAGGACTAGAAGGATCCAAAGGTTGGTTCCAATTCTTCCCGCTGGCCCCGGGATTTCAATCCCAGGCTCGACGCGACACCGCCGCCGTTTAACGGGGACGGTTTGCTTTTTGAGCAGGATTGCTGTGAAAAGCTCGGGGCTGAAAGATGGAGCTCGGTTGTTTTTTTTTTTTGGAGATCTCCTTTTTTTTAAACATCTTTTCGGGCTGCACTCGAACTCCCACCAGCCCCGTCCGAGGGCAGGCAGTGCCCAGCCACATTCCAGCCCCATCCCAGCGCCCAGCTGTCTGCGCCATCCGCTCCCACCATCCGGGGGATGCGAGCTGGCTCTCTCTTCCCCCCACCCCCCTTCTCTGCTCCAAAAAACCCTCCCCGGAGCTCCAGCTCCCTTTTCGTGCTGCTAAAATTGGGCTCTGGAGAGAACAGCCACGGAGCAGTGTGGGGGCAGCTCACACGACTTGTGCCTGGTGCTCGGGGAGCCGCAGAAATCCGCGGCAGCTGGCGCCGGCAGGTCAGGTAACCGGCACGTAGTAAAACTCACCCTCCATCCCCGGGCCTGTTCCGGCTGCTAAAATACCCAGGGAATATTGCACTCTATTTATAGGCCTTAGGTGTGAATTGTTTTGGTTGCAAACCACAGAGGGTCGGCACGACTCAAAAACGGGCCCCCTTTGAAGGCTGGCGGTGTCGTTCCCTCGTCGCTCCCTCTCCGTGTTTAGGAGGATCTGCTCAGCAACCGATTCCTCCAAAAGCTGCAGGGTTGGGCTGTGAAATACCTGCAAATATTCAGGGCTTCTGGCCCTTTTTCGCTGTCGGATTCGCCCCTTTCCGTGCAATAAGCAAAAGGCATCGTTGCTTAACGGATGTGGAGCAGCTTCCAGGGCCTAAGGGGGATCCAGGAGAGCTGGAGAGGGAGTTGGAAAAGGGCCAGGAGTGTCAGGACACAGGGAATGGCTTCCCACTGCCAGACGGCAGGGTTAGATGGGCTTTTGGGAAGGAATTCCTCCCTGAGAGGGTGGGGAGGGGCTGGGATGGAATTCCCAGAGGAGCTGTGGCTGCTCCTGGATCCCTGGAAGTGCCCAAGGCCAGGTTGGAGCAGCCTGGGACAGTGGGAGGTGTCCCTGCCCAGGGCAGGGGGTGGAATGAGATGAGCTTTAAGCTCCCTTCCCACCCAAACCGTTCTGGGATTTTAGGATTCATTCCACAAAGGCCAAACCTCCCCACCCTGCGACCCTCTGGGTGCTGTGACCCCCCCCACCCTGTGCACCCCAAACCTCCTGAGCTGCCCCAAAATCCCCATCCCAGCGCCGGAGCAGGATCCAGACGGGATCGAGGTGACTCCACACAGAGACACTTCAGCTGCCCGGCCTGACTCACATCCCCAGCCCCATCTCTCCGAGACAGCTGCCCAAGGATTGCTCTTATTTTTCACGCCCACAGGCAGCAACTGGCTCCCAGTCCCCACAGTCTGCGAGCTCACGGAGCCTCCCGGCCGCGGCTGGAGCCCGGATATCCCACAAAAACCAGCTCTGGAGAAGGAAAAGCTGCTCTCACGTGCTCCCAGCCGTGCAAGGAAGGACAAGCTGGGAACATTTTGCAGAGCACACAGTAATTCCCACTCCCAGTAGCTCTCCACGGTCACACGCAGCCGACAGAGGCTGTGGAGAGGATTAGCACGTTAAGAGTAACGAGAACAAGAAGTACAGGCAAGAAAATTACAATATCCTGAAGGGAAGTTTCCGTTATTATTAAAATAATCCCACTGCTCCGCAGCCTCTCTCCGAAACCTCCCAATCAAGCCATGCTTTCTGCATTGAACCTTTTTTCTTTTCCCTTCCTTCCAGCCACAGGAGCTGGGTAATGCAAAAATCGCTCGTCTCGGGGTTTTTATTTAAATCTACATCAAGAGCGACGAGCTCTCGAAAGCTTTGAAATAAAACAACGTTCTCTCCTTCACTGAGTTCTTCTTTTTGTTGTTGTTGTTTGCAAACACCAGGCCTCCCACCTGTGATAAGATCCCTCCCTGCTCGGAGGGCAGGAGCATCATCACCACCACCACAGTTAGGAGGCAACGGAGCAAAAGCAAAGCCAGAGCTACAAAGAGATGGAAATAAGGGACCATGAGGAACCTTCCCATCCTCCTGGGGTTCGTGGTTTTTTCCTGGAGGAGGAAGACGAGCTGATTTCTGCATCTTCCAGTGGGCTCAGCCTCTTCGTGGATCTCGGGGAAAAAGAAGGAAGCGGCTGTTTCCTCCTCCCTCCTCTCTCCAAAAAAAAAAAAAAAAGAGAAACCCACAGAATTAGGCCAAGAATTCTGTTCTAAGATGGAATTCCTGCTGAGCTTTTGCCATCCCATCGAGAGATGCACAGTAAGTCCCGTGGGTGAATATCCTGAGCTGCAGAGTGCAGGTGGGTCTGGGATGTCACGGACTGCACCCAGCAAGATCCTCACATCCCCATCCCACGGGAAAGCTTCCCGGAGAGGCGGCAGAGGGAAGAAGGATGCACCTCCCAACTGCAGAGACCACTCTGGCCAGAAAAGATTGAAGGAAAATGAGCAAAACTGGCACCACTCGAGTTCACCCCACCATTCCCGTGGCGTTTACTCCACTGTTTTGGGATCTCCAGCTCGCTGCTGGAGCCCAGTGGCCACAGCTGCAGCAGCGGAATCCTGCTGCTCACAGAGCTGCTCCGTCCGGCATCCCTGGGGAAGGCAGAGCTGCTGGGATGAGTCAAGGAAGGGAGGTTTGGCAGCTCAGGTCTGCCCTCCCTGCCAAGCTGACTCAGGCCAGCGAGGAGGAGGAGGAGGGCGACTGGTCTGAGTCAGCCCAGGCCAGAGCAGGGACGAGGGAAGCAGGGAGGGACACGGGATAAAAACCTGGAGCGCCTCGCAGGGATGCAGGGCCGGCTCTGCTCCCCGGCTCCCTGCCTGCTTGGATCACCCCAGCCCCGGTGAAGGGCAGGGAACAACCTCGGGGGGACGCGGGTGAACTTCAGCTGGAGCTGCAGCAGAGCCGGGGAGACGAGACAGCTCCGACGGCAGCGCAACCTCTGCTCCTCTGAGCGGAGCCGTCCCGAGGGAGGGGAGAACGTCTCTGCCCTCAGAGGCTTCGTGGCTGAGCAATAAACGTGGGGAGATAGAATTCTAACAGGTTTAACTCCTATCACTGGGCATTAGTTTAATTGGGCTGCAGGCCCGTGGCCCTGCTGACAGCAGGTCCTCTCCGAGCATTAGATCCTCCCACCCGGCTCCCGGAGCCCGGTGACAGCTGCTCTTTTCAGGGAAGAGCAGGGGAGAGATTATGCTGTCTGGAATTGGATTTGCCCAGGTTAAGGTGGAAACAAAGCACAGGCACGTCTGGGGAGGGGGAGATCACCTCAGTTCACCAGCTGATATTTTCTACCGGGGTTTCCTTCCTCCCTCAAGAGCTCAACTGTGGCTGACACCGTGCCCTTCTCCAAAGGATCACAAGCGAGTGGGCACGGGGAGTCATGACTAATTCCTCGGCAGCCCAGGCAAATTGCTTTTCAGGACTACTGCCGGCCTAGATCTGACACCAGCCCCAGCATCCAGACAACAAAAAAGCCTCTCTGGCTCGCTGAGCCCCTCGGCAAAGCCAACCCCCTCTCCTGACTCCAGTCCCAGGCCTCATGGAGAGCCAGAGAAGTCACATCCTAACAAACGCTGTTTTTTTTTTTTTGAATCCTTCCCCCTCACCATCTTCTTTTGTGGTCCGGTCTCTGTGAGTGGGAGAGATCCTCTACCCACAACCACTTCCCTTCCGATGGGCTTGGGATGCAGCCCTGGAGATGCCACACCTTCCCACTTCCTGCGGCGGGCTCCGGAGCCCAACATCTGGAACACCCCGGCCCTCGGCTGCAGCCGCCGTTCCCCAAAGCCTGCACAGATGCAGCGTCCCAGCCCGCGACTGGGAGGTAAATTTGGGGGCCTGCAGCTCGCTGAAGCTACAAAGAGACCCCGTCCCTTCCACAGCACGGCGTGGAACGCCTGATCCCGGGGGATGCCGGTGGTTTCCTGCCGCTTGTTCTGCTTTGAAAGGGCCGCACTCCGCGCTTGGCGTCAAGTTCCAAGGCTCTGGGCTTCCTGTTTTCTGCTCTCCCCGTATCCGCTGCCTGGAGAGCACCACCACCACCACCATCATCATCATCATCATCATCACAGGGCGAGCGGAAGCCATTTAGAAATCGGCTTCCCACTTTGTGGACTCAAAGTCTTGTTCCTGGGGGAGCTGAGGAAGGGAAGGAAGGGAAAGGAAAAGGCCTGGGAGCGCTCCGGGTGCTGAATGAACCTCTGCCTGCCGGATATTCTGAGCTGTTCTATTTAATACACACACATGTATATATAAGCAAAGCCTGCCAACTGCTTCAGAACAGCACATTCCAGCAGCTCCGGGGAAGGCAAGATCTCGAAGGTGCCACCGCTCATCTGCAGGGAGCCCGAGCTCGGGGAGGGCTGATTTTAGGGGAGAAAAACCTCTCCCGACAGCGAACGCAGCAGGAGGGGAGGGAAACCAGCAAGGAAATCTAAAATATTCAACTGGGATATTCAACTGAATATTGATAGTTGGCAGAGCTGGCCAAGACACCCAGAGCTGCAGAGCAGCTGGTTCTTGCCCCAGCCTGGAAGGACGTTGGGAACACCGGGAAAGGGGATGAGAGGCAAAAATGCCGTGGAGCAAGGAATGCGGGGGGGCTCCTGACACGAGCTGGGGTGAAGAGCTGAGGCTGGGCTGCCTCACCTGAGGGACCACAGGCAGCAGCCCCTGGAAAAGGGCAGCTGGAAAACAGACGGAAAAAACCACGGAGGAATTTTACCAGTCCTCGTCTTGGTCGCCTGCCTGGCTGAAATTCTGTACTGACAGTTTGGAGCTGTTACAGAAAATCGCTGCTCCACCACGGCAGCAGACAACCACCAAACCCTTTTAAAATAAAACATGACAATCAAGCCTCGAAGGGAGCGCTGGGATTAGCCCTCTGCCTCCAGGGAAAATGTTGTGTCCCAAGGAGAAACTGCCCCACAAAGGCGGGTGCCCACGCATCCCGCGGAATTAGCGGAGTGTCCCGGAGAGGAAGGATCAGGGATGTCAGTCTGTGCAGGGGATTAGGTCACCAACGCCGTCAGAGGGACAAGCTCTGCCCCACACTGCCTCTCAGGGCTCCCATTTTAAACCAGGTGTCCAGGTGAGTTTTCAGGGCCGGCTCCTGGGAGGTTCCACAGCTTTTTTTTTTTTGGTTTTTTTTGGTTGTTGGTTTTGGTTTTTTTTTTGGCATGGGACAAATGCGAAGCCGAGCTGCTTAAGAAGGGAAAATACCACAGCCAGCTGCAAGCAGCAGCACTTGGGGTAGGAGCCTCAAATCCACGGGAATACAAAATGCTTTTTTAATTTGCTTTTAAAGCAAATGCTGTGCAGCACAAATTAATTCACGCCCGAGCACTAAGCATCTCAGCTTATAAGCCTTTCTTTGGAAACAGTTATATTCAGCGATCTGAACCACTCCTCCTCCTCCATCTGCTCCGAAAGGATGAACAAACAAGCCATTGCTGAAAGAAGGAAGGAAGGAAGGAAGGAAGCAAACCCGTTCAGCCATCTCCGAGGAAAACCGTGCCAGACCAAGAGAGAGCTCTTTTCCCCCACCCCACACACACGCACGCGCGCGCGTGCACGCGCCCCTCCAAAAATAAAAATAATAAAAAAAATAAATTAAAATAAAAACTATCATTTCAACAGATCCCAAACCAAAATATTCTCCCTGGATGGGGCTCCCCCTCGCTCCTCGCACGAGGAGCCGAGCGCTGGTCACACGCGGCAACAGGTTCTGCTGCTCCAGCTCCCTCCCACACGCTGCAAAATGGGACGAGTCAAAGTGCCGGCTTGACTCATCAGCCACATGATCCAAGGCTGGAGCTAAAAAGGGGGAACTGGTTTACTCACTGTCTTGGGTACAATCTGTTTCTTGGGCTGCCCGATCTTGAACGGGATCCTGGAAAAGAGAGAGGAGAAGGGAATGTGTGAGCGGCGATGATGCCGGGCTCGGGCATCGGGGGTGGGTTTGGGGGCAGCGGGGATTGTCCCGGGGTGGCAGCCCCTCGTTCCAGGCACTGTGCACGCCCTGGACAGGGAAAGGGTGGGAGAGACCGTGGGGAGACCTCTCAGCACCCCACAACTCCCTCCAATGGGGCAGGTCCCTGTGACAGAACCCAGGGAATGTCTGGAGCTGTGCCAGGGGGGTCGGGATGGATTTTAGGGAAAGCTTCTTCCCCCAGAGGGTGCTGGGCACAGCCCCGAGGCTGCCAGAGCTCCAGGAGTGTTTGGACAGCTCTGCCAGGGATGCCCAGGGTGGGATTTTGGGGTGTCCGTGCAGGGCCAGGAGCTGCATTGGATGATCCTGGTGGATCCCTTCCCGATTCTCCAAGAGTGCCACCCCTAAGGTCAGCCCCACACATCCTTCCCCACCCTCCCTGCACCCCAAAGCAACGCGAGGATGCTCCACAAGCAGCCGAAGAACCCGCTCTGCTTCAAACCAAATCTGATGGGGAGGATAAAATAATACTGAAAAAAAAAAAAAATAAAACCCCAAACAAACCCTGTAAATATTTAGAAAGAGGAAATTAAAAAAAGGAACAGCCCGGTGTCTGGAGCTGCGAGCTGCTTCAAAGGATTCCTCCGCTCCAACAGCTGGAGGAGCGGCTCACCTGCCAGCACAGCCTTCATTCTTAAAATCCCTAATTCCCAGGAAAATCTGGGTTACCTGAACGCTTTCCTCGGAGGTGAAGAGTACTCTAAATAAATTACACAACATATGTAAGGGTGGCTGGGTCAGCTGGGAGCAGCCAAGCAGGCGGCCTGAAAATAATTGGATTTCTTTCACCTATCAGAGTAATGAAAATCCGGGAATTTGACTGCTGTTGTCAATGGATTTAATTAAGTTAAAGAGGCGCCGCTTGGTTAGAGCACCTCAGCCAAAACCTCCCGATGGTTTCTGGGTTGTGGTGCTTTAAATAAGTCGAAAAAATTGAGGTCGTAATGGCGTGAAAGTGGCGTTTGCCAGAGATGCTTCACCTACGGCTCAGCTTCGTCCCATCCTATCCCATCCCATCCCCATCTCCATCCCATCCCATGAATCCCATCCCCATCTCCAGCCCATCCCATGAATCCCATCCCATCCTGACCCCATCCCATCCCATCCCAACCCCACCCCATCCCCTC
>VXAD01010015.1:0-38270 GCA_013399195.1 Dicrurus megarhynchus | reverse complement strand
CGCCCGCCCGCCCCCGGTGCGCCGTGACCGCGGTGGAAATGAGAGGGGGCGGCAGACAGAGTTAGCAGCACGTTTATTAAAAGACTTGGCACTGCTACAGCGGCTGCCGCTGGGGGAAACCGCACCGGCACCGGGGCGCGCCTCGCCCACCGTTCGGTAGAGGTAGCGACGTGTCCGCCCCCGTAAGGCATCCCAGGGAGCGGCTACCGGGGCTCCTCCTCGCCATCAGCCGGACGCGCCGGGGGAACGGCGAACCGCTGCCCCGAACGCCGCCGGGACGAGCTGCTGGCTTCTTCACGGCCACGGGACATCGCCCGGCAGCCGCCGACCCGCCTGCTTTGGTTATCATACGTAGTGTAAGACTTTTGCCCAGTCAGTGAAGAGGTAGCTAATGCTCAGTCCATCGGTTATACAATCTCAAAGGAAAAGCGTCCGTCCTGCCTTCTCACCCCTTACCAAGTCGGGAGGCACCACTATGTCCCCCTCTTTGTTTTTAAAAATTAACATTTAACGTGACTTTAGAATTCTCTCAACAGTTTCAGTTTGTATCACATTTTGATTCTCTCTCCTCACTTTTATTCCTCCCAATGACTCCAAAACCAAAATCAGCCCCACACAATTAATTTCTACGTTATTTCAACAAAAGTTCAGCGGTAGCTAAGTTTTGCCAAAAATCTAGGGGAGAAAAAGACGGACACTTCAAATTGATCAGTTACTAACTTGCAAAACATGTCTTCTAAAAGAAAAATAAATTAAGGAAGGACTCGTCCCTGATCTATGCAGGAGGCTATGCAGCTGCAGCATGTGCTGCAGGAACACGTGCCACACAAGCTACCATCACTCAGAGAAGTGGTGAGCCCAAACCTCTGGCAAACCTAAATTCTAAGAATTCCTTCTTCTATATAATATAAATAAATAAAATGCCAACATTAAAAAAAATTCCTAATATATTGAGGAGTTATTAAAATACTTTTGTAATAGACTTCAGTTATTTTTAGGATATGCAGGAAGTTGTACAGCACATTAAGTTGTGAGACTATCCACTTACCAGCAAATGGTATTCTACACAGTAACACACAGATTATGATAACTGCCATAGTCCTCATCTGAATATGCAGCATCAGTAGCAACAACCAAGGGATCTAATCTTTCACTACTCGGGACATTGCAATGAAGACAACATTTTACATACGTGGACAATTAAGTTCATCTTATTCTATAATCGAGCTGCCTCTGCGTATTCCATTTATCATAATTCTCACTCCATTTTAATCTGTAATTCAGAGAAGCAGCATTAGCCAGATTTTGCTTTTCTAATACCTCTTCTATACTCTTCACTTGTCTTTCCATATAGGGGCAAATTTTAGATGAACTCTACCACCAGTGCACTTTGCATCGGCGTATTGCCCTTAGAGCTCCAGTGTTTCTGGAGTCACACAGCCATCTCCTGCATAAATCTTTTGGTCTGCACCCTTTTGCCAGGCCAAAAGCACAGACATTAGTAAAAGTCACTTTTCATCCAACAGACGTGTCCATTTTCAGTGAAGAAAGTCTTCTGCATTTCCGCTTTTTCCTATTTCTTTGTGCCGTGCTCTCACCAAACGACCACAGCAGCCTTTAACTGAACAGCCCAGCAGTCTTGGCCTTCGCAGACGTCCAAATCACCACAGCACAGGGTGGACTCAACACCTATGTATCTTGACCAAATAATTTTTTTTGTTTCTTAGGAAACCCCTTGTCTCTTCATATCAGCTTCAAGTCACCCACAGCTACTTCAACAAGCTGTATTCTCCTTACAGTAACATTACAGCTTCATAATTCCACAAAAAACCAAAACTTTCCAGATAGACAAAACTTTCAATACTGTCCATTTTGCTGCCACATTTTCTAGCATTTGTGCAGTTTTATTCCTTTCTGTGGCACAAGACCATTTTCTTTTTCGTGTCCACATTCATATTGCCTTGGATTGTTCACTAGTACCTTACAGCATGTCGACCTGGCTCTGCAAGCTCTTGTTCTCCATGTCTATCTTCATTTTGATGTAGCACTATAACTTATTTCCATTTAGTGAATAATAGATTATCAAAATGTTTGAACAATACAGAAGATTCTGCTTGAAGACAGAATGCAAGTGTCAGATGCAACTGTCACGGCCAAATTTAGTTCAAAACAACTCTGAAAGTGGGTGACTTTAAGAGGAAAAACAGTTATTCCCATGCAAACCTATCTTCTCCCCCAGGAACCTGAACAATAATTTTAAAAAGTTTCAAATAGTTAGACTTTAGGCCTAAATATATTTGCTACAACTTGAAAGATGAATGCCCTGATGTAATTTCCATTGCTTACTTCATAGCTGTCCATGTAAGAGTTCATGTAACAGTCAAGTACAGTAGTTCAAGAACTCAATTGCAAAAAGTGATTCACAGAATCACCTTCCTTTTCTACTTCAAAGTACGTGGATTTCTGAAAGCGTTCTGCAACATTAACGTGTTTTAACATCCATCAGTGTAATGTCTGCGTAAGGAAATCCTGACTTCTACACACACAGAACTGAAGAGCAAGACCAACTTTTGATAATGACATTCACAACACTTGTTGCTCTACCACACCTTTGGTCATACCTGTTTAACATTTTTAACCATACAATAGCAGCCTTTCACCCCACCCCTCATTCAAAAACACCAACAGTACTACGTTTAGGTAGGAAGCATAATCTCAGCCTCACGGCAAACCTTGTGGAGAAGAGTTGCATTGGAAGAAATCCTTATTCCAAACGCAAACAGCAGTTCTCTGCTGACGATCAGCCATTTGATTATTAGTCTATGCTACACTTCAGTACTAAGAGTGCTGTTCTACTGGGAATGGTGTGCCTCAGATAAATTAAGCTTCTTTCAGCCTGACTGGGATGCGGATAATTCCACTGCACTTTTGAGAAGCAGCATGGTATAATCCCAGAATCCCAATAAACATGCCATTCCCGCTACATTTGATGTTTAAGGCGGTATACAAGAGGTATTGCTGAGTACAGTCAATAGCTGATATATTAACCTAAAGAAATTGTGCTACCTATACCTCATCCTAGCATCTGTAAAACACTAATGGTCACTTCAAAAAAGTTCAAGAAATCAAAAAACTTTATGTTAAGTTCTTATAGCAGGTATTTTTGTTTAAAGTTAAGTGACATGTGGCCCTTGTTAGACATCAAGGAGAGACATACAAGAACTAAGGAGGAAAAAGGCAAAAAAAAAAATCATGGAGTTGTTATACATTGCAGCTTTAAAAAGATTCTTTTCACAGTGTCAAAAAGCAGTATTTCTCCACTCCAGCTTTGCTCTAAACCCAACAGCTGTTGTGGTTTTTGATGCAAAACTTACAGAAGATGGAGGATAATTTTTAGCTTTGAAGTGTTTAGCTTGTCTCAGTACATGCACTGGTAAGTGCCCTTTAAAAATCCCAGGTATGCCAGCGTAAGAACAGGTCGTATTTGCACTCCGGGCACCAGCTTCTCACATTCCAGAGCTGCAATTTATCCTCAGTTTGAACAGCTCTATGCAATGATCAGCTAACCCTGCCAAATCATTTAGGGTTTCATCTTTTCATAATGCATGTTGAGGTTAAAAACCCTGAGAGTTTTTAAGAGAGCATTGATTGGCAGCAGAAGTTTCTTGAAATAAGTTTAGAAAGGGCAGGGCAAAAAAGTGACACAAAAATACTTCATTTCAACTTCAGGAGTCTAGGGGTAAGATCAGAGAAAGGTAATTTTAAGAGGTAAGTTTAAATTTAAGTATATGGAGTGTTTTCAGTTATCCAGTGCTTTTTAAAAAAAATATCGGGTTATCTCACACACTTGTCCTCTTTGCTTTCCTCCATCTGCCCAGACACAGAGAGGCCTCTAAGTGTACAGCAGATGGTTTACTTGCAGCCCACAGCAACAGTCTTTCAAAAGGTGTTAGTCTTGAGTCTCCTAATCAGAGAGAAATGAAACAATTAACCCCTTAATCCACAGTAGAGACACAGACAGAAACCTGAAGGAGGATTGCTATTCACAGAAAATATCAAGTAAGACTAAGAGCGATGGCTGAAGACCTGCCAGGTTTTGCAATCCAACCATCTGTAGCCTTTTGGGGCACACCACTAGTTTAGGGAAGAAGCCAAACCAACAGTTTGCTCCTCTCAGTCACAATCCCTACACAGGGCGGGTTTTAATTGCTTAATTGACGCAGGTACTATCGTTTCTTAAACTGAGCACAGCCTGAGGCAGCTTCCCTGCATCCAGTACCTGGCTGGCATCAGCCTGCTGACAGACCTTACTGTCTGTAGCAGCGCTACATGTGAATGAATCGAAGTCCACCGTTATGTCTTGCACGTTTCTTTCATTGGCATTGTCAAAGCTATTTTTACCGTGCAGCTGTTTAAGGTGTTTCCTCAGAACGGGCTTATGCGCAAAGACCATGTCACAGTAGTTACACTTATGGGGCTTGTCCCCACTGTGCAGGTTGAGGTGGTCCTGTAAGGAACATTTCTGAGAGAACGTTTTCCCACAGATCTTACATTGGAATGGTTTGATGCCTGCATGCACTCTCATGTGCCGGTGGAGATTGCCCTTCTGAGTGAACGTCTTGCCACAGAGCAGACACATAAATAGTTTATGCATCTTTAAGTGGTTAGCATAGTTTTCCAGATGCCGAAATACTCTTGTGCACTTTGGACACTGATGGTGCCACTGGAGGCCTTTGTCTATCCCTCGGTTGTTAGGCCCAAACATATCTTTAGAGGCCAGAATGATGTTATCGCTGCCAGCATATGAAAGGGCATAGTTGTGCAGGCGGTTTTGCTCTATTTCACTTGCTCTGTTCTCAACAGTGGAGTTGATAAGAAAATGTTGAGGCTCTGACGAATGCAGTGCATTTTGTTCAGAAGAAATAAACTGGTTCTGATCCTTCTTATTCCTAACTTCTGTTACCTCCCCGATGGACTCCACCTTGATGATCTGAATGTCACTATCCTCCATGTCCATGCTGTCTTCTGAAGGCTGAATACAAGGCGAGTCTTGCTGCAGAGAGTCGTCGTCTCCCTGATGTTCCTTCAGCTCAGAAGAGTCGCTTTGCTGTTCGCACTCTTTGCTCTCCAGCGGCTGCTTGGGTTTGATGAACTTCCACAGAGCCTGGGTGCAGCGTTCCACAATGTGGCTCATCTGCAGAAAGCTCGCAGCAGTCAGGTAGTTCACCAGCTCCATTTCAGGGAACTCCAGAGTGCCACTGTAGCAGGAGAGGAGCAGCTGCCTCCCCACTTCTGAACTTTGCAGAATAGAGATTTTTACATCTCTGGAGTCGTTCAGTAAGAACTGATCTCTTAAAAAAGGAGAGCCAGCAGCAAAGACAATTTTATGCCCGTGAACTTCAACATCATCTATATGGACTACGACATCACAAAATTTGTTTTCTTCCCTCAGTTTGTTCATTTTCTGCAACATTGAATCTCCATAGTTGTCAAATTTGAAATGAAGAATATCTGATCTTTCTGACATTTTGGCACACCTAAGGAAAAGCAAAAAAACCAAACAATGAGAACTTTTTATTTTCTAAAAGGCAGGTTAGAAAGATTTAAAGTAATAATATAAAGTGGGCGTTTATCAGCTGTTATGTTTTATCCTAGATACATACTGAAGTCCATTACAAGTAAAAACAAAATCAAGTTTACATCTCACCTTACAATAACTTCAACCTTTTTTTAATTTAATGAAGCCTGAATATAAAGTAGAGGTGCTATGACAGAAATTCTCCTGAAGCAATACCCTAAAGAGTTAGGATGTAAAGGGAAACTGTGTGTTTTTAGCAAGCTTTGGGTTTTGCAGCACTGAGTTTAACACATTAGATTGTCTTTCAAGTTTTTCTGCAGGAGTTGCTTTGCTGTGGGTTGTTTTGGCTTTTCCTAAGATTACAGAAAAAAATCTTCAGAATGGCCTCCACTAGGCTCCCTGGTCTGAATACCTGAGGAATAAAAGAAGCCTCGATTCTCGCCTTTTTCTTTGGAAGATCACTTCTCTAGGAAGTTTGTTCTTCTTTTGATAGTACTTGGAATGAAGAACAGTGGATCTTCCATAAACCAAGTACTGTTCTTTTGTCTTTCAACAGATGCTTTAAGAATTTGTAAGACTACACTGATTCTGGATGAACCACTGTTCACACAATCCTGCCAGAGCACTGGGATTGCAGGAAGTGAAGAAATAACAGCAGACTAAATGATGCAAGATTTGGTTAGATAAAATTACAAAACAAAGCAAAACTTACACCTCCCAACTATTACAAACACCACATAAAGCTCGAAAGGAAGCTTTGAAGTTTATAGATAAAAGCAGATACTGCTCTCTTGGGGCATGAAATGTCAGCTGGGTGTACACACAGGAATGGCATCATGCCCAGCGAAATGAATGAACACACAAGACAACCGTTCAAAGAGTATTTTTGGAAGCATCTGTCAATAATCAGGGTTTTTTCAGCCCAGACATTTGCAGCTCAGACAGCATTTGGAGACATGACCTCCTCATTGATCACACCCATCAGGCATATCTTCCAATGCATGGCATGCAAAAATTAGGGAAGGATTTCAGAAGCCTTCAAAAACCAGGGACTGTGGAAAGTTTGGAAGCAGGGGGAGCATCGTTCTGCAGTAAAACCGGTTCTGCTGAATCCGCAGAAAGCTGAGCCGCCAGTCTCTCAGTCACCTTCAGTGCTGCCTGACTCACCCCCGTTTCTAGGGCTGAAAGTTTAATTTTAAGAGGCAACAGCCTTTGGCAAATATAAATGACAGCAACAGATCATCCTGATATATCTTCAGTGAATTTTAGGCGTTATGAAAGTGTATCTTTTTGTGTTTTCTCCGGAATGTGATGAGGGAAGCCCAGTTGTGAGTCTGTTTTTTCCACCTTGGAAATTCATACAATATGAATGCAGTTAAAGCACCCACGCTAAGGTTATACTGTGCTGTTAACCACAGTTACTCCAGCCATTCAGCCTGTCTCTGGCAGATTTCAAGAGCCATATCGTGAGAAACTGTAGATCGAAAAGTTGTGACTTGCCTTGGCACACATTCAGTTTCCACTACTACTGAGCTACAAGACAAAAGAGCATCAAATGAACCCCAAACCGTCTATCTCGGGAGGGTGTCAGACCAAGGCAAGCTCCCGTCGGGCGTGCACGGCTCCCCGCTGGAAGCACGTGCTTCCTCGGCCTTTACCGACCGCGGATGGCACCGGCTCCTCACATCTACTTTCCGGGGTCCGGGAAAAGGATATTCCAGCACAGCTCAGCCGGGAGACCGCGCAGCTTCCCAAAACAACGTAAACGCGATGCCCTTTTCGAGAGCGGGGAAAGCCGCTACCCGCGCCAGGCCCGGCCCCGCGGGAGGGAAGGGGCAGGTACCTGTAGCGTCGGGCCGCGTCCCCGTGCTGGCACCCGCGGCCNGTCCCCGCTGCGCTCCCGCGGCGCTGCCCCGCTGCCGCCCCGCCGCCGCCCCGCCGCCGCTCCCTCCCGGTGTGCGGGAGCTGGGGGCCGTCCTGAGCTCCGCTACCGCCGGGTCCCTCCTCCTCCTCCGGGGCCGTGTCTCCCACCCGGCGCGGTGCCTCCCCTTCCCCCTGCCCGGCACGGCCGCGGCCTCGGCCTCGGCGGGAGCGGGGCCGTGAGACCGCCCTGGGTCTCGCAGGGCCGGGCCGAGTCCTGGGGCAGGCGGGGGGCGCCGGGCCGGGCCCGTCCTCTCCAGCTCCCCAGCTGCGGGTGTGGGGGACAGGGGGAACCCGCCTCGAACCGCGTCAGTGTCCCCGGGACCCCGCCGAGCGCGTCCCGGAGCCGCCGGCTTTCCCCCCGCGTCCCATCCCGGGCGGCGCGGGGCTCCGCGGGACTGACGCGGAGGGACCGGCTGGGTACCCGCTTTCCCTCTCCGTGTCGCGGGGTGTCGGTTGTTGCCTGTCGATTCCAGGAGAACCCTAAAATGTGGCATTTCGTTGCGCGTCGGCATCTTTGTTTGATTTATGTACCGTAACCTCGGTGGGTTTTGTGGTTTTTTGCCTTCCTGTTGTCACGGAAGTGTTACTTTCAGTTAAAACGTCCCCAGTAGATAATTTTTAAGGACTGGTTGTGTCAGTTAGGAGTGAAAATTAAGTATAAACAGATTGCGCTAACGTGGTTTAAAAACACTTAACAGCAAAAATTAAGTCGATATCGATCTGCTGGAAGTTAACTTCGTGGTTTATCTCTGTGTAGATTTGCTTGATCAAGGCATTTTGGGGGAGAGGAGAAGTAGAAAAAGTATTCAGGAGAAGTTTGGAGCGAGGGAAAAGATCATGTGAGAGGTTTGCAGGGGAAAAAGATTGTATTTATTTCTTGCATACAAGCTGGAGAACAGGTAGGGCATACAGGTATGGCTTGATCTGTATTCCAGATTTTGTTCTACTTACAGGTTTTGTTAAAGCGCAACTCAGTAGGATTTCTGAGACTTTTGGCTCCTTAGAAGTAATTACAGGAACTGCCCACTGCTGATTGACTTGCAGAAATGCTGTATTCTTTTTAAAGGCCTCTACTTAAAAGGTCAAGGACCTGAGAAAACTTATTTTTGTGTACACAGTAAACAAATTAACAAATGGAGCTTGGCATAGGGATTTCCTTCCAATTTCCAGCCCGAAGTGCAGGCAGTGTTTAGTAGCACACACCGAATGTAACTCCTTTTTTCTCAGTTCTTTCACAATGTATTTTTAAAGTGCTCTGATTGTCTGGTGAGCGTAACTCCCTGTTTGTGTTTGAATCCTAACGAGAGAGCAACTCCAGCAGTACACAGAGCATCATCCCCAGAGTTTATTTAGCTGCTGGCTGCACTGCCTTTTTCCCAGCCTCCAGCCTGTGCTGTGTCCTGCCGGTCCCGGCTGCACAGTGCAGAGATGGGGCTGATGCTGGGGGAGCGTCAGCTGTGGCGCGTGGATGAACCAACTGTTCATAGTTAATTCATTCCAGCAACATTCCTGTGCTGGGCTGGCTAAGGCAGTGTCAGCATTTCTTTTATAAGCTGCGGTTTCCCAGGACCAGCTGCTTGTTTCTGGGATGGGGAATTTACTGATTACAAGAGCCTAAAATTAGAGTTTTGTCCTCTGAGCAGATAGTTCAAATTAAGATTGAAAGCAAAATGATGTTGGCAATAGCTATCAACCTGTTAAGGATCGTTAACAAAGATTGAATTAGCTTAACTCTTGTGTTTTGTCTGATGCCAGATTTTGCATGCAGTGTCTCATGAGTCACTCATCTTCCCGGTATCTGTGAGGAGAGGGGTGGAATTGGAGACACCATTATCTCCAAACAACAATATTTTTTTTTTCTTTCTGGCTCTTGAAATTAGTGGGAGCATCTGTGGCTATCAGTGTGTTGTAAAACGAACAGAAAAGTTAGACTTGTAGTTATTTTTTATTAATTACTCTTTAGTCATCCTAAATCTGTGTTTTCACATGCAGTATTCCTCTGGCTTTCCTTCTTCATTTTGAGTACGAAGGACTTCTTGTTGCATTTTGAGAGTATGTGTCGCACAGGGAAGGTGGGTAAAGATCAGACATCATTAAGCAGACTAATCATGTGATACATGAGAAGAAAAAAGATTGCTAGTGATTTCTTGTACAGCGTTATTTTGGTTTTTTCCCAGAGCTGTGATAAAACACAGGCATTGACCTAGAGCATTTTAAAGGCTTTTTTCAGGACTTGCAATATATTTTAAATAAACGAGTGTGCACTAGGTGAATTTTACAGGTAGAAAAATCCACAGCTGTCCAAGGCTGTAGGAGCTCAGAGTCTTACAGAAGGCTGGGTTCTTTGTCGTAACACAGCTCTGCAAAGTGCACTCTAAAGCCTCTGAACTCTGCCACAAATTCCACTGTTCACCCACACTAAGATGCTAATGATGAGCACTCAGAAAGCGGGACTTTGTATCTTTAAATTGAACCATACTGGATTTTTGTTAAGCTGTGCACAGAGCCAGAGGAATAGAAACAGAAAATACATTATATTTAGGTATTTCAGCCACCTCAGTGTCTTTTCTGCATGTCACCTTGTTTTCCTTGATTTTTAACACTATACTTAGTGGTTTCATGTTTTGGAGGATAGAGGATATAAGTTTATTTTGCATGCCAAGCTTTCTGACTTTGCTTTTTAAGGCAAATGAATTGCTGTTCTTCAGTAATGTAGTTAATATTGCTGTATTGTTCTTTATCTGGTGCATTCTGCATCAGATATATTGGAACTTTGTGGAATCACTTCAGAACTGCAGCTGAGGTACAAAAGCTGAGAAAGATATGAATGGGGAAAAAAAGTCTCTTTTCCTCTCTAAGTTTGCATACCTGTTCTCATGCTTATTCTCCTTTCTGCCCTGGAAAACCCAGAACTTATTTTTGTGTTGTATTTCCCTGTAAATTCTGTGCTAGGGCTGCTACACCTGCTGTTGACTCTCAAGTCCAAGAAGTTCATGACTGAAATACTGATTTTTCCCTTCACCCTCTGTCCTTTTGTGTGGTTATGAATGTTCTGAACACCAGAAAATGGGTATTCCTTGGAAATGGAGTGAGACCAGCCATAGTTACGAGTACCTTGCTTCACTTGTTGTACGTGTCTCAAGGTGGCATTCAAGCCTCAGCCTCTTCCAGTAATGTAAAACTGAAGGTTTTCTGGTTTTCTTTTTTCTGTATACTGTTCGCTTTAAGCTCTTTTAAATTCATTCTGGCAGAACTTAGAAGGAAAACTTTGATCACAAGTTGCAGGTCAGGTGCCAAATATTTGGGAAAGTAAAAGATAAGTATTTTACAGGTCTGTGAAACTAATCTGAACTTTGGTAGGTTTGCTTTCTAGTTGTTAAAGATTTTAGCATGGTGAATGGGGTCTCTGCTGTTGCTCTGCACATTGTCTTGAGTAGAGAATAAGGCGTAACAGCAGTGAAGGGGAATTGCACGGAGAATTCGAATTTTAAGTAAAATTGAAAGCAGTGACCCAAGAGCCAGCCGTGTTGACTTTCTCACTTTGCAGCTCTTTCTAATAGTCCGTTGTGTGAGGAGAGGCCAGAACATCCATTTAATTACACAGATGAGCAAGGAAAGAGGCTGGTAGAAGTTTGCCTCTTGGTATGTGTTTTACCCAGACACTCCGTCTCCCGTGGAGGTGTAAAGACACCTTCAGGCAAACACTACATTATTGTGGTGTAGTTTTGTGTCGGGAGCTAAACTGCTGAATTCAAAAGCTCGTATTTTATTTATGCTGAAACAAACCAAAGCCTCTTTCCCTGTAAGGGATGGAGACACTGCCTTTTTGGAGAACATCAAAACTTGAGCTCTGTGCTTGGCTGAGGTCTTTTGTCCTAAGCTGTGAGAGCAGAAACCTTTGGGTCTGAGATGAGTTGCAGGTATTACTAAAGAGCACTGTCAGTGCTGCTGTTTGTTCTTCCAGAGCAGTCGTAAGCCACAAGTAATTGCTCTGCTGGTCTTTGATGTGTGCCCTTCTAGGCTGGCCCTTATTTTAATGGGCTTGGAGGCTTTCTGATGGGGATTCTGCCACCGTGAGCTTTCTGATTCAGGTAAAATGATCTGTGTGGTAACCTATATGGAACAAAGTGATGGCAAGGAACGGAGGAAATTAAATCCATGCAAAGCAAAATGTGAGGATATAGAAATTTTGGTTAACTTCAGGCAGTATTTTAATATTTGAAGACTACTTTTGCACCTCGAGTGTTTGAGCATTAATCCAATGAACCTC
The DNA here is from genome assembly GCA_013399195.1 of Dicrurus megarhynchus. NCBI lineage: Eukaryota > Metazoa > Chordata > Aves > Passeriformes > Dicruridae > Dicrurus > Dicrurus megarhynchus. Next base: position 26,499 of record VXAD01010015.1, on the reverse strand, counting down.
TGTGGCTGATTCTAGCACAGTTGGGTATCTGAGCTTTGCTTGCTGCTACATCACTGACAAAAGCTTCTCTCAGTCGCCTGCTCCACTGTCCCCTTTCCTGTGTTCTCCTATCTTGTGCAATTTCATGAGACTTCTGCTCACTGTTAGACTGGCAAAGTTGGGCTGATTGGGACGTCCTGGTGTTGCAATTCTGTATTGTGACACTGCTGTGGGGTTAGGCTGGGCCAGCTGTGCCCCAAGATCCGCATGGGGTTTGTTTACACCACCATACGCCAGACACAGAGTGTGGAAAAGCATGGGATGCTTGTTATTGAATTGAAGGTAATGTTAGTGAAAGGTGTTGGGTTGAAAGACTTGGGAAATAGGCGAAATTAGCACTTCAAGACAAACACACTCTACCAAAATAAAGCGCTAAATTGATCCTTGCCTGGATGATCTTTACAGCTGCTTGTGATCAAAGCCTGCTCCTCTACTCCTGCTGTCAGTGTGGAAGATGAGTTTGCTTTGTTTGAATGAAAACAGTAAAGCCAAAGGGACATTTAGTGTTTGATGCTTATTTTTAGTCTGTGTTTCAAGATCTTTGATTTAGGTATTTTCAGAGATCTGTGTGTTGTATAGAGGGTGCAATAGGGAACTTCTATAGAAATGTTTTAATATGAATTCTTTAAACAAAAGCATCTTTAAGAACTCTGCCCTACCTTTAAGATACGTGTGAGTAATACCAGACAGACACATACAGTGTGTAAAACTTCTCAAAATACCTAAATTTCCCAGCCAGTAATTCTCACTGAAAGTCAGTGGATCTTAAAATGGTTTTGAAAAGGATATGTAAGTACCACACATGATTTTGAAAATGAAACCAAATAACCACAGGTGTGTTGTCATTCATGAACGAACCACATCCATTCTTCCTCTTACACTCTGCTTCAGTTGTCCTCTGAAACATGTTCCAGGACCATGAAGTGACTCGATTGGTAGTTGGGTAGAAGTTGTCCTCCTGGTAGACTTCATGTTGTATTGGTGGCTGTGGGGAGAAGGGCATTGATAGGAATAAAAGCAGGCTTTGCTATTTCTGGTGCATTGTTCCTGGTTCAGGCAGGAATGCGATGAGCTGTGCCTGTGGCTGTGCCAGGTCTCTCCGCTGTTTGGCTGCACTGTTGGAAGCCAGGTTGGGACGGTGCTTCCAGGTTGGAAGGCAGAACTTGAGGCTGAAAAAGCACTTGAGTTTGGTCATGCTTGGGAGTTTGTAAAGACCTGAGCCATTGAGATAAGGGTATATTTGGGTTTCTGGGAAATTTAATCACCCATTTTTATCACGGCAGTCTGTTTTGAGCCACGGATTCTGGGAATCTGTGCAGTAGAGTTCAAGGTGTGCAGCTGAACTTCACCTTTTGTTCCTTTCTTCAAATGCCTCTCAGTGCCAGTTCTAGCTTTTTAAAATCCTCTGTTGGCTCTGCTTCTCAGTACTGATCCAGCCTACACTGTTTTTCCTGCTTCTTGGAAGTCTTTGCTTTTATTGCTCCTTATAGTACAGAAGATTCAGCATAGATTCATAAAATGCTGTATGTCCCAAGGTTTCAGAGCAACCTTATGACAAAATATCAAGAGTTAGGTCAAACTCTTGTTTGGGGGAAAAGAATGTGACTGCAGCATACAGTGAGCTCTGACAGATAAAAGTAATTCTTGCATGAGCATAGGTGAAGGCAGGTATTAACTGAAGGAAGTAAATGGACTTTATTGTGCTGGACTCAATTGTCAGCAAGTGTAGTGTATGTTCCAGGGCCCTGTTTTGTGTGATGTGTAGAAAGTGGTGACTGACATAAACATGAAATACTGCAAAGAGATTTATTAACTTCCTTTTGTGAGCTGTGGAAACCAGTGCTGTAATAGCATGTGCTGCTTAGCAAAATGAAGGCAGGACTGTGAATGTCCACTGAGAGAGGAGTTGGAGCTTGGTTGTGCTGTCAGATGAGTTAGTTTTTATAATTAGTCAGCAGGTTTCTGAAAAGAAACGTTTGAGCATTTTAGCATTGAGTTTTATATAAGTATTTTTATGATTTTTGTTTTTCAGGCGTTTATAACATATTTAATCTCATTCATGAATCGAACTTCCTTTTTAAGTCATGGATGACAAGGCTTCTGTTGGAAAAATCAGTGTCTCTTCAGACTCGGTATCCACTCTTAACAGTGAAGATTTTGTCTTGGTTTCCAGGCAAGGGGATGAAACACCATCTACAAATAATGGTAGTGATGATGAAAAAACAGGACTGAAGGTAAGAACCAATAACCTGAGTTTGTTCCCTGTTCTTCTATATCAAACTAACCATAGAGAGCTTAAAGAGGGACTTCTTTATTGTGGAAAACTTGACAGAAGGGAGAACTTATTCAAGAACCAGTTTTGTCAGTAATTTCTTCATTGCTGATGTCTGAGGTGGTAATTAGGTTTTGAGTAAGAGCTCTCTCCATCACTAGCTGTGGGTTTTTTCTCCACTTTGGAGAATCCTTCCTGAAGTGCTTAGGATGAAACAGACTGATTGTCAAGAAAGTGGTACTGTGATTTTATCACAGCTTTCAGGTGGAAAGCAATATTAGCATACATGGATTTGACCTTATCTGTTAATTCAAAGATACATTGAAGTTTTCCCCAATGTGAAATGTTCTCTTTAAGAAACGTAGAAGTGGAGTTATAACTAACACCTTGGCATGAATCAGAGAACACGAGCGCTGTGTGAAAGGCTTGTGAGAATTGGAAGGGCACTGACATCTTCTCACTTGTAAAAGTGCTGTTCTGAAAAGAAACCCTTGTCACCCTCTACTTTTTTTTTTTTTTGCTACTTAGAGCAACTTTCATCCCAATTTGTATTTCAGCAGCTTTTAAGAAAAGTGGCACAAGTAAGGTAATCACTCCAAATTCCATCACTTTAACGTGTTGAAAACTGGATCTTTCCTAGAGTGAGACAAGTTAGTGTGTTCTTTGTGAGAGATGGAAAGAGATATTCCACCATCAGAAGGAACTGATGTCTGTCTACAGCTACATCTTTGTCTTTAAAGATGATAAGAAATCCTGTGTTCTGCCTGTTGGACTGGGTGCTCCTCTTTTCTTTTGCAGTAGTTGTAACAGACTTTATTGAACATTTCTTGATGCCTTTGCTCATCTTGCTTTTACCTCCCAACTGCTTTGTTTGTTTTTCTTGTGTTCCTTTGACTTCTGGGCAAGACATGCCATTATAGTGGCTCTTTTCTTCTATATATGACTTCAAATTAATTCTGTTAGTTAAGAGTCTCAAGACTGATCTTTTGATTAACCTGGCAAAAAAGTTCACTTACCTTTTATGGTTGTTGCAGAAGATGTCACTTCACATCATAGAATAGTCTAAAAAATGTGAACATTTCTTAAGCACTGAGCCTGGTGATCTGTGAAACCTGCTGAAAGGCTGTAGCCTCACGCTTGTCTTTGTCGATGCTGCAAATACCAGCAGCATCAAGATCAGTGTCAGCATCAATACCTAGGAATTCAGAGTAGTCTCATAGTGGTGCTTACCTTGAGAATGCTTCTGTGGCAGTGTCTGTAATCAGCTTCCGAAGCATTATTTGAGATCCCAGGAGACAGACACTGTCAACCAGATTCTCCATTCCATCCTATTATCCCCAACAAAAATTTGGAAGCGTGAAATGCCATAGTCTGCAACACTTCTTGCCCCACATGGGAGCTATTTGTATCACTGTTTGCTTCCAGAGTGGTTTATAAAATGCTGGCTACAGGTGTGCTGTTTCTCTTGATGAGGAAGGAAGAACACGAGCTCTGCTGCCTCCTGATCATCAGTTGTAGAATAAAGTTATGCTGTTCCCTGATTTGGCACTGAATGCCACAGAGCTTTGCAGGTCTTAAAGATAAGCTTCTTTATGATTTTGGTGCCAGGACTGAGCACAAGCCTTGAACAAAGTGATTCACCTTGAGCCTTTCAGTATTCCAGCATGGAGAGCCTGTGCTGTTGGTTACTGGCTTCAATCTGAGTGATTAATGGGAGTTTTATACCTTAAACAAGCACTCAGTGTGCAGTCTAAATTCTCCCATAGAGGGACCTTCCTGTTAACCTCCTCCTTTCTGGTTGAGGAAAACTTGTAGCAGAGGAAATGGGAAGACTTTTTACCTGTTCTTAGGGGCAAAAATGTGGGTATTTTGGTATTGTTCTACAAGAAAAGAGACATTCTGCCATGGCCTATGGCTTTGTTCTCGGTATTTTTTTTCCTCAGCTTGCAAATACCCATTCAGTTGCCAGTGAAGTGGAGTAGTGGAGGTTGTCAGAGGTGTGTTAAAACTGTTGTCACTGTGATATCTGAAAGTGTTTCAGTAGTGCATGAAAAATTAATGTTAACAGTACAGCATGAGGACTGAGGTTATGTATTTCATAGGAACAAATGAAATTTTTTATTCAGGCAGAGCAATTGCTTTGGTACTTAAAACTAAGTTAATTTGTATGTGTCAAACCCCTTTTTCTTTGGCGTGCCCTGTAAGAAAAGCAAAATATTAGTTCAGGTTTTTGTTTGAGCAGGTGTCTCTGGTGTTCTGTTTCTTTAGAAAAGCAGTTTGAGGATGTTTCATTTGTTAATGAGCACAGTGTGAGGATGGTGCTGGAAGTTCAGATTTGTGTTTGCTGAATGTGACAGGCTCTGAAATTTGTACGTTGGGCCTAAGGCTTTCCTTTCAAATTTGCTGATAATGCTGTAGTTCTAAGTAATAGTGCTGTAGATTGAGTTAAGGTAAGTTTTTGTTTGGCACTTCCTCAAGTCCAGACAGAGAAATATTTCTTTTGAATATAATTAGGAACTGTATTTTTCTTCAGTTGGTCATAATTCATAAATGTGTTTTTGCTTTTTGTCAGTGCTGAAATACTCGGTTCAGTTTAAAAAGGGGTTGTCAGTGAATGTTTTCCAGAAATACAGTTTGCCAGCTGTCTCTGCTTTCCAGTATTGTTCCTTTGTCTGCTTGTGCCCACTGGCAGTGGGACTGGACTGGATTTAGGAAAGCTTCTGGAGCACACTGTAGAGCAGGAGTTCCTGAACTCCCTGTCTCAGCGAGACCTCTCCCAGCAGAGGCCGGCAGCACGTGCGTCGGAAGGGAACAAATCACAGTTCTGATAAATCCCCTGGTGTGGTAAAGGAAGTTTGCTACCTCCTAGTTAAAGGTGAAGTAAAATCAGTTTTCAGTTCTGTGAGAAATGGAGACAGCCCTGGTTAGGGTAATGGTTTCTTTGCTCAGCCTCAAGCATCTATCAGGTGCACCTGTTTATTTTTCCCTTCTGCCCTTGGTTCTGCCCCACGCTATCAGGCTGGCTCTGCTTTTTGGGCTGCAGCAAGGTTTCAGGCATGTTTGCACCTTCATGTGCCCTGTTCCCACGATGTGGGGAATCCGTATGGTTGCATAAGAGACTTTGGTTAACGCGAGATTAACCTTGGTTTGTGTAGGCCTCGGTTTGCAGGCAGCTGGTTTCTTGCACTTGATTTTTGGGGCTATGAGAACAGCAGGGCTCCTCTAGTCCAAAAGTGTGGTTACTGTGCCTTTTAAAATTCTTTTTGGGCGTGGTCTGGGCTGAGAAGGAAGGCTTTCTTGGAGAAATTAGTTTAAGTTGCTTTTTAAATGAGGGTTTTGATTATGATATTTTAGAATATCTGTGAGATGATTTTTTTAAATTTTTGCATGCCTATTTTCTGTAAACAACTTGAATTTGTGTTTTACCTGTCACTACTATTTTTAGGACATTTTATTTTCTAGATCATGTTTTATAGATAGAACATCTAGATATATTATTCATACTGATTATTTTACCAAATACAGTAGATCACAGTTCAGACATTTTTCATGTGCATTTTATATTAATACCATTACAACATTTAGTTCTCACCAGATATGAATTTTTCACCTTCCTTTTCCAAACCAAACTGTGAGGAAATGTGTATCAGGTACAGTTTTTTACCAGAACAAATTATAACTTCAGGTTTCATAGAGCACAGGTCCTGTAAACTAGAAGTTACTCTGGGTTTTTTAATATATAGCCTTTAAAGGGGTTGACAGGACATTATAATTAATTTATTTTATTTTGTTGCAAAATATATAAACTCCTTACAGTAAAGTAACATGGTGCATCTTCCATTATCATCATCTTTCTGATGAATGCCTGCAAAGACCTGAATAATAAACTTGATGCTTAAACGCCTTCTGCCTTTGATGACCCCATGCTTGTGCAAGATTTTTCATTGTTTCCACAATGAATCACGCAAATTAATACTAAAATTGTTGGGAGGAAAATGGAAATCTGTGGATTTCTGTAACTAGTTACAGGTTACAGATGCCTCTGTGGGTGTACAGCTGAGTAAGGCAGTTACCTTGTCCTGCTCCTGGCAGGTGATCACAGCACAAGAGTGTATTTTAATCTGTACAAAAAGTGACATTCTGTTCGCATGGATTTCAAGAGCAGAAATGTCTCTTGTTGTTGTTGTTGTCTGTAGCAAAACAGTCACTAGATTATTTCTTTTTGGGGGAGTTGCATAATTTGGATTTTATTAGCTGGCGTGTAGCATCTTAAATCAGTCAGTTTACAGGGAGGTAAGGAGATGGAAGTGCTCCTAGGGTTGAGTTTTGGGGGTCAGCAGTAATAACCAGCAGCAGCTGAAGTGTTGCAAGCAAGTACCTTTTGCTGATAGCATTTGGTAAATACTCTGTAAACTTGGTCACTTCCCTACTAATTGCAGAGGAATGGACAAAGAGTTTCCTTAGAAGCAGTATCTGAGGGTTTCCTGAAATGAATGCATTCGTTCCCTTTCCACTTGAGGACCTTATTTCGCACTGTCGAGGTGGCTTCATGCTTTCATGTTGATTTCAATGAGCTCAAAGTCAGGCTGCAGCTGAGTGCTAGGAAACAAAGCAGTGCTGTTACTGCTCCTCAGTGTGATGGCATAATCTTGTTCCAGATGCTTCTCTTCCTGTGAAACCTTGCTGTCTTGCCCATGAACCACGTAACATATTTAATTATATTTGTCCCTTTCTGGTACTAATCTGAGAATTGTTATAGCCCATACTGTGGGCATCTGTAAGTTTCTCTGTCATAAGCTGGTCTTTGTAGTTGGTGATTAAAGACCAGTTTGAAAGTAATCTCCTTGCTTTTTCCAGCGCTAGAAAATTCCTGCTTTGAGCTTGTAGATTTGTTAAAGCAGGGAGGATATAATCCATGCTGGTGAGCATTTGCACACTGCAGTTTGTGTTTATGGTTGTAACTGGGTTAAAATTGTTAACTGCTGCTTTGGCTGGTAAATAAAAAGCCATATGAATGACCCTGTGCCTGAGGGGTGTTTTTTATTGTTTGAACAGTCTTTTCTTTTTCTTTTTTTTTGTGTTCCAACTCTGTGGCTCTTAGATTGTGGGGAATGGAAGCGAACAGCAGCTGCAGCGGGAGCTCGAAGACGTGCTGATGGATCCACCCATGGAAGATCAGTCCAGTGACCGGGACCATGGAGAAGAAGTTAGAACTGATGGAGATGGGGAAGAACCTGTTGTCCTTGAAGCTTCAGCATCCTCAACCATTAACCCAGTGTCGGTGGCAGGACTCCAGAAACCAGATATGAGCTTGCCGGTGAAACCATCCCAGGGAGGTTAGGAAAAAAAAGCGGGGGGGAATGCCTGGTAGTATCTTATGAGCTTGTTTTTTGTGGGGAAAGTGGAGAGAATTTAGGTACAGGTGTGGCCACCAGCCTCTCCCCATGTCTCACATTATAATCACTTAGTGCAGTAAATTCCAGGTTATGTATGTGATGCAAGAGTTAATATCTGCTGAACTGTCCTCTCTTCTGAAAACACTGCTATACCAGCCTTGAGATGTGTGCACAAATATTCAGCTTACTTGCCTGGCTGTATAAAATATTAGTACAGGGCTTTCTTGCAGTATTTTGAGCTGGCCTGACTTTTCTGTTCCTAGCCTCTTGTCTTTTATTCAGCGGCAAGTCAGGCTCTGACACTTCACTTGCGGGTGCCTTACCTTGTTTCTCACGTTCCCCTCGTGTCCCGCCCTAGACTGTGAGGATTTGAGCCCGTTCACGCCCGTGACAGACGAGGACAGCGTGGTGTTCAGCAAGCTCACGTACCTGGGCTGTGCCTCGGTGAACGCCCCGCGCAGCGAGGTGGAGGCGCTGCGGATGATGTCCATCCTGCGCGGCCAGTGCCAGATCTCCCTGGACGTCACCCTGTCGGTGCCCAACGTCTCTGAAGGGACCGTGAGGTACGGAGCTCGCTCCGCTGCTCTCTGCCTGTGCATTTCATCTCTCTCCTTTGGAAAGCAAACAAGCTGGTGGTTTGCCTGGCAGGAGACTTGAGAAACTTGAATTTTGTTCAGTGGGAGAAGTGGATTTTATGGACACCTGTGAAAAGTGATCCTTTGAATTTATTTACCAAACGCTCTACCAAGAAGTCCTATGGTGATCCAAGCTGTCCCCAAAGCCATAGTGGGCTTGGTGATTGATGAGCACTTTGGAAATAGCCTGGAAAGTAGTTTGTAGAGCTGGAAATTGTCTGATACATGAGGCTTAGCAGGGATGAGTCTGTCCACTGCCAAATATTAGTGTAACTTTCTGAAGACTAATCCCTGAAAACCATGGGGAAATTACTGGTGAAAATGTCTGTGGCATTGTACTTTTTTGTGCTGTTCAATTTAAACATTATTGTGGTCAAGCTTTGCAGTAAAGACAGGAGCTAGATTTTGTGGTGTACTTTCTCTAGTAGGAATGAAATTGTTACAGCTTGCAAGTTAATGTCTTGCTGAAATAATTCTTCTAAAGGTGCAAGCTTGCTTTCCCCCCCCCCTCTTTATTTTAACAGACTTTTAGATCCTCAGACAAACACAGAAATAGCAAATTATCCAATCTATAAAATCCTTTTCTGTGTACGAGGGCACGATGGGACCCCTGAAAGTGATTGTTTTGCTTTCACTGAAAGCCACTACAATGCAGAACTCTTCAGGATTCATGTCTTCCGATGTGAAATCCAAGAGGCTGTAAGTGCAAATTTTTTATCAAATGATAATTATGTACATGTAAATGTTATTACTGAAATTAAAGTGAAGTATGTCAGGCACTTTAGAAGTAATGTAATTCTTCCATTTTGGCTTTTTTCTACTCCAAGTTAAGGTAATTATAGAAATCTGTTATGGGATAAGAATGCATGGTTAACAGCTTATCCTAAGAAGTGCAGAACAACAGTTAATTAGATGCTAAAACTGAATTATTTTCTTTCAATTCGTTGTGAATTAGTGAAAATCCAGGTAGGTTTCAGCTGATGTTTGTGCACTCTGGCTGCAGGTGAGCCGGATCCTGTACAGCTTTGCCACTGCCTTCCGGCGCTCTGCCAAACAGACCCCGCTCTCAGCCACTGCCACCCCCCAGACTCCAGACAGCGACATCTTCACCTTCTCTGTGTCCCTGGAAATCAAAGAAGATGATGGGAAAGGTTATTTCAGGTAGAGAGTCATCTTTCATGCAGCATATGGTTCTGCTGGAAAGTGAGTGAATAAGGACTGTGTGGCTGAGGTTGCCTCCTTGAAAGTTTCCTGTTCTAGTTTAAATGAATCCCAGACATAAATATTTTTGGGAAGTAATACAGTGATAACCCTCTGGACTATGTAACCTTGGTTGTTGAACTGAACATGGTGCTACCTGCGATGTGCTTTTTCTATTTTGTTTTTTTCTATTGTCTTTAAGGCCTTTTGAATGCCTTTTAAATTGTGCTCAGCAAAATTGCTGCTGAAGCTGAAAGTGCATCACTGTGACCGTGCTGCTGGTAATGTTGGTGCTGAGACTTCAGTGTGTGTATTTTCACTGAAGTGTAGTTTTAGGTTTTTTCCCTGTTTTTGCAGCATTTAGAAGGGCCTCTCCTATGTAAAAAAGAAGGGAAATAGGCTAAGGGTTGGTGCCCTCCTTAGCTCATTGGTGTCATGTGCCCCAGCAGCCACATCCCTTCTGAGATGCAAGCAATATGCAGTTTCTTATAGGTAATACTGTATGTTACATGGAGAATCAATATTTAGGAGCTGGTGAAATGCTGCTGGAAGTCTCACAATACTGACCCCTACAATATAAGCCCATAGTTTTTGTTTTGTAAACTGTGTCCTTGGTTTTCACCTACATCTGTTGCTATTTCTTTCATGTTACTGATTGCAGCATGCAAGGAAGAAAGGTTTTGAGTGCTTTGGTGTAAAGAACTGCACCAGTGTCTGATGCTGGGTTTGGTATATGCAAGGAATACAGATAAATGATCCCCTGAGATTTTTTTTCCTTTCCTGATAAATAACAGTGCAGTTCCCAAAGACAAGGATAGGCAATGCTTCAAACTCCGCCAAGGGATTGATAAGAAGATAGTGATTTATGTGCAACAGACAACGAATAAAGAACTTGCTATTGAAAGGTAATTTCATCAATTTTTAAAAGATTCTTTATCTGTTTAATGTTTGTATTTTGCCTCTGAGGCAGCAGGTTAGTAATTGTTCTGTGGATGCTCCATTTGTGTGATTTAGTGCCACACTTCTCTTGAGTGTGGTAAACCAGAGGATGAAGTGAGACATACCTGTGTGGGCCAAAAGTGCTTGTGAAAAGGCCAAAATGAAATCATAAAAGATGTCCTTGTGCTTCATTTGATCCTTGTCTCTACTGAAGGATACATTCTATACAAATATGTCTAAAAAGAAAAAAAAAGCCACCAAAGGAAGGGCAGAAGACTGCAGGCCAAGTGTTGCTGTGGTATAAGGAACCCTTGTTAGCAGTGACTTTATTACACTGTTCTTTAAAACAAAGGTAGTGGAACAATTTCCAGGCTGCTGTAAGCTGGGTTAAAGCATATTGTAAATATGCTTCTGAAATCTTGCTCGACATTTTTGATGTTGGCTTGACATTGTTTTGTTGGACATGCTTGATGCTGCTTTCAAATGTCAAGGTTTGTTGATGTTTGTCAGAGGATTCATGGGCTGTTTGTGATGTATGACAGCAAATACTTAGATAAGAAATGTTAATGGTTTGTTTATGAGCATGTCTAATTTTTGCAGTTAAATTGTTTTGCCTGGCTTTGCAGATGTTTTGGCCTTCTCCTTAGCCGTGGGAAAGACGTTCGGAGTGGCGACATGCACCTTTTGGATTTGGTAAGGATCCTTCTTACCAAAATTCAGTAAGAATTTTGATTATGATTGTGCATGATCTCAGGATAGACAGAAAAGACACTTCTGCAGTTGTTGATGGGAATTGATGCTGTAGGTTCCACTGCTGAGGGTGAGGCGCTGTGCAGTTGAGTCGAGTCCCTGCCTCTGCTGCTCAGTTAGAACGTGACCTGGTGCTTGGTCAAGGCACTTGCCCAATTTTACAGTCAGTGATGATTGTTCTCATTCAGGGGCCTGAAATAAGAAACATGGAGCCTTATTTTTAGACATGCTGAATATTAAAGCACTGTGCTTTGAACATGGAAAGTTTTACAGCATGGTTATCACTGTGAGAATCGAGGCCTGAGAGGCTTCAAATATAACACTGAGAACTAGTGGGTGCTTTGTTCTCATGACTCGCTTTATAAAGTAAGGATAGAGATCATTTGACTTCACAAGTGTGAAGTGACAACAAATTTGCTGGTATTTATGCAGTACATAGTGAGTACTCAAAAAGGTTTAATACTACATGAATAATTTTGCTTTTTGCCAGGCTTTGGATTGCCCAGAAAATAAGGTTGTTGGGAAGACAGACAAGCTGAATGTTAGATAAAATATTGACTCGGTTCTTAATGGCTGAATAACATGTTCCTGGCTGTGATCTCACCTACATCTCTGTGAGCTGAAAGTTGCTGTCAAAGGGCTACCTCCAAAACTATTGGTCATGCCACATACTAATAGAACAATTAGTATTAATTGGCCTTTCTGTGTTATCAGCATGGAGACCAAGGATAGCAGGGGAACTCTGTTATTTCCTTCAGAGATCTCTGCTAGAGACTCTGTCACGTGGACTTGCTCTTCCCGTGCCAGTGCAGTAGCTCTTTTATGGGGCTGGCACCACATAATGTAGAGGTTTCTTTAATTGAAATAAAAATATCTAAACTTACCTTGTTTCCAGGAGTCCATGGGTAAAAGTTCTGATGGGAAATCATATGTGATCACTGGGAGCTGGAATCAAAAGTCTCCACACTTCCAGTTTGTAAATGAAGAAACACCAAAAGGTATGAATGTTGCCAGGTGTTTTCCCTAGGCAGGGAAATTACTTCCAGAGTGGGCATTGGATCAATTTTCTTTTCTTTTCAGATGAATCCCACAAGAAGACTTTCTTGGGATGGGATATATTCTCAGAAAGTAGGGTGCTAAATGCCACATAAAATTAAAAAAAAAAAAAAAAAGACAACTAAAATCAAACTGTGTTCAGTAATGCCTTGTAGGAACTGTGTCCTAGTAGGAGGCTCTGCAGATGTGGGACAGGATGCAGGAACTGGAGCTTTTTAAGAATCCCACTGAGAATTGCACTAAATGACTTTTGCAGGTATTTGCTTTGCTCAGTGTCTTGTGGTCAGTTCAGATTTTTCCAAACCCAAGTTTTTAATTAAAACAGAAGGATTCCTGTACCTGTGAAAATGAAAGTAAACCACTCCCAATTGTCATCCAAAAATAGCTGATATTGCATTGCTGTCTCAAGTCCTGAAAGAGATCTGTCATTACTTCTTTTAAGATGTCAGCTGAATTACCATCTTTTCAATCTCTTGTCACTGTTGCGTGCCAAAGGTTGGGAAGTTAATGGGAATTGACTGGGCAAAGTCATCAAAGTCAGCTGCTGGGCACAATCTGGTGCTGGAGTGAATGCCATCCTGCCTGAAGGACACAATTTATCGTACCCTGCCAGAGAGATCTCATAGGTCACTGAGCCCTGTTGCCTTCTTTTGGAGCATCAGAGTGTATAGTCAATTTTTGGAATATCACAGCTGAGATGGTCTTTAATACCATGATATTAAAGGCATTTAACAGTTAAGTAACTTCTAAAACCAAAAAAGAATTGAAGTGTAATTAGGCTGGGTGGCTAGAGATCTGCACTGTGCAGTTAAGTGCACAGATCCTCTATAATGTTTAATGAAGGTTTTGGATACATTTCAGTGGGATTTGAAAAAGCAGAATTTTTATTCTCTTTAACAAGATCTTTTTCTTGGCTTGAAGGCTGCAGTTTCCTTTCTCTCTAGTGGATAGTGCATAGTGATCTGATTTTCCTATTTTGAGACTTCTAGGCTTTTGAGATGTTAAATTAGGGGGAAAATCGATTCTGAAAAGGAAAGTTTCCTTTGTTCTTCCGTGTTACTAGGAAGGGGGTTAGGGAATATTTTATTTGAAATATTTCTTTTCATACTATGGCTTCATTTTCTTTCTCCAGATAAAGTGTTGTTCATGACCACTGCTGTGGATTTGGTGATAACTGAGGTGCAGGAACCCGTTCGATTCATTCTGGAGACTAAAGTCAGAGTTTGCTCGCCTAATGAGAGGTTGTTCTGGCCCTTCAGCAAAAGGAGCTCAACTGAAAATTTTTTCTTAAAATTGAAACAGGTAATGTGTTAAAAATAAAGGAATAAAATTGACAATTAATAGGCTGTTTCTCCCTATGATTGCTAAAACCTTTATTAATATGATGTTCATAATGCAGCGTTTTCCTCCTGAATCAAGGAGGTAAAATACATGCACTTCACTTTTAGAAAAGCTGCCCTTTATTATGCTGATTGTTGCTGGCTATCTGCAGTTCCCATAAAGAGCCTAAAATAGCTTTTTTGATAGCTTTGATGAGTCTGCGAAGTTACAGAGAGGCTTATGGATTTTCCAGCCAAACCACAGCAAGAAAAGGAACAGAGGATTTATCTGCAAACTGGGGCTGTGCTGAGACTTGCTGCCATAAGGGGATAGAGGGGTAATTGTGTAAAATTAAGGGTTAAGAGAAAAAAAAAAGTCCTTACTGTAATCCTGGTGACACGGTATCTGATATATCACTAAACTTATTTTATCATGCAAATTTAACATTTCTTTAAAAGTTTTTTTTAGATGAGCAAACATCCATATAAAATTCCAAAGGAAATTATTTTTTGTCAAAGTCTATTTTCCCCTTCTGCATGGTTGGAAACAGAGATGTCACATATACCCCCAATTTGCCCTGGGGGGGAAAAAAATCCAAGCAACCACAAAAATATGCCTAGAACTTGTTAAAAAATTTTACTGTTTTTTCCAACTTACTTTTTTACCCATCTACTAAAAATGGAAGTATTATTTCTGTCCAGGATATTCATAATAACAGTACAAGGCAATAACTTAGCCTCAAAATAAGGCTGGTAAGTTGAAGGTCCGAGTCACTAAAGAGATCATGTACTTGGAGTAGCTGCTGTTTTCTTCTCTAGAAATTATTGCTCTGAAATGAAAGTCCTGTTCAAAGAAATGGAAATGTATAAAAGCAAATAACATTGTGTACGTGCTCTCTCAAGTCCTAGTAATTCTGGGTGCAGCCCAAAAAGAAAGCAGTGTTGGAGTCCTGATTTCTTGATAAGTGTTCTTATTTAAAGAGGTTTTGAGTTAAGCAAGAGGCCTTTTTTCATTCTTTTTTACACTTGTCTTTAAGTGCTGACAGAGAATGGCATCTAGGTAGTAACAAAGATGAAGTTCACCAAGGATTCTTTTTCTATGTAAAAAAAACCCTTTCCTTCAAAATTTAAGGTGGAAAAATTCTTCGTGGATGAGCTCAGCCTTTTTATTTAGAATATTTTCGAGGTGGAACATGGAGATGTTGAACAGTAGAGGCTGTTGGGCTATAAATATTCTACAGCCTCCAAAAGGTGCCTTTTCTGTTTGGCGGTTTAAAGGAAGCTTATCTTACTGAGCTAATTCTGTATCTTTTGTCTTACCAAATTCACAGGCATTGTGACTTATCTTGGCCAATTCTCTTTTTCCACAGACACTGTCGGGTTATCCAACTTCCAGTGTTTACTAATGGAAGATTATCAAAACTTGTAGTGGAAGCAACAAATATAGAATGTACTGCCTGATAAGCCTGGAAGGGAAACCTGTTTCTGTGGAGTCATGATTAGCCTATTAAAAATACAGCTGTGTAGAATTGGCTTATCTTACTTTGGCAGTGTTTCTTTATTCGGAAATGGTGAAAGCAGAGGGATTTTATTTGCTCCGATTACATTTAGTGATTTAGTCATTTTTAGTTTTGATTCATTTCTCTTCATTTTTAATGCTCCAAAGGATAAAATTGAGCACTGGGAGCTTAGTGTGGAGTATAATTATAAATCTTATTTCCCTCTTTTCTTCACCTTCTCTTTTCTGCTCTCTATTTTTATTCACTTAGGAAAAAAAAAAAATCTAAGTCCTTAAAATTTTAGAACCACTTTACAAAGAAAAATCCTTCTTTACATGAAAGGAAGGTACCAAAGCATTGAAAGTTACGGAGAAACAGGGCCACAGAGTAGACTTTGGGACTCAGCAAGTTGTGTTCCTGCAGCAGTGTATGCACAGAGTTGGAAGCTTTGCTGAAGACCATTGCCATGGGAAAATCATGGAATCCCAGACTGGTTTGGTTCGGAAGGGACCTTAAAGCTCATCTTATCTTGTTCAAATAAATATGAAAAAAAATTTTAAGACTACTTTTGCCATCATCAATATCCCCTGAAACTTTTTTTTTTTAACTCTTTTTAAAAGTTCTATTTGAAGAATAATTTGACATAATTTTAAATGTTTTGCTTTTAATTTTCCTCTACTGTTTAAATAAAGGCAACGTTGCTTCATACTGAGGAACTTTCATCTCTTAGACCACAGATGCATTTATATAGCTTTAAAAATCAGTGCATTTGTGTCCAGTCCATTTATGGTTGGAAAGATGAGCTCCCTGTGGATGGCAGATCCAAATGACAGTTGTGCCTGTGACAGACACTTTGTGCCTTTGGATGCAGCACGCTCCCAGCACGTTTCAGGGCATCAGAAGCACTGACAGCCTGCACCTTGCATTAAGTGTGTTCCAGGTGTGAACATTTCCTCACTGTAGAATGGGGTGGAAGTTGTTCCTCAGCTCTCTTATTCCAGAAAGAGAAGGCAGAGCCTTAGGAAGTGATCTGGCATTTGTGTAGCTTCCTCAGTAAAATGAAACTCGTTTCCTAGATAAAGCAAAAGGACAGGAAGAACAACTCGGACACGTTGTATGAGGTGGTGTGCCTGGAAAGTGAGTCGGAGAGGGAGAGGAGGAAAACCACAGCCAGCCCCTCTCTCCGCCTGCCCCAGTCGGGGTCGCAAGGCTCCATGATCCCATCTCCTCCAGAGGATGATGAAGAGGAAGGTAAGAAGCTCCCGTGCTTTGTGGACTTTGAGAAAGGGCACTTGGTAAATAACATGGTTATAAAAGATGTAGGATCCTTTCCAGTCAGAATCTGCCTGACTGATGGGTTCTTTTCTTGCTGGAATACTGCAAGGTTCAATACCCAGTATCCCAGCATTCCTCGTCTGGCACTTCAGTGTCCCTGCTTTTCTTAGCCCAGGCCTCCTGTGTGGTGTATTTGGGTCAATGTGAAAAAGGGCTCCTAAAGACTGGGGACTATCATGTAGCTTCTGGCCCTTCCTGAGCATCTGTGAACAGATTTGAGAGCAGAAAGGAGAAGCTGGTATTATTTGGAAGTGTCAGCAGGCAGTGTTTTTAGTGCAGAGGAGAGTCAGACATTTGTGAGAGATGAAACTGTACCAGGACCTGCCCAGCTTGAAACTTAATGCATTTTCAAGAACTTTTTTCTGCTTTTAAATAATTCTTTTAAACCAAACCCTGACCACTTCTGAGTATAGAAACATCTGGCCTTATAGCTCCAAGCTGAAATGGAGATAACTTGGGTTTCTGCTTTTCCACTTTTCCTGCTGGCCTTCCATGTGGCCTCGGCTGAAATGTCCCTTCTGTTCTCTTGGCAGACAATGATGAACCACTCTTAAGTGGTTCTGGAGATGTTTCCAAAGAGTGTGCAGAAAAAATTCTCGAGACGTGGGGAGAGCTGCTGTCCAAGTGGTAAGTAGCAAAATCACAGTCTGAAAATTACAATTCTGAATATTCTCATTCTGTTTGCTCCTTCTGCTCGGAGTTTTTATTTCCAGAGGCCATTGGAGATAAGATTAGTATGAATTTAGTCCTCTATCCATCCCCACAATACCCCTTATTCTCTGGCTTGATGTTTTCTGATTTCTTTAGAGGGTGTTCTAAACATTTTAATTTTTGAGTGCATGCTTAATGTATAGAAATTCACTTTTGCTGCATCTTTAGTTGGTTCTGTCTTAAAATGAATATTCTACTTATCTTCAGGTTACTTGGGATTTTGTTAAAGGAAAGCCTAAACTAAGTATAAAGAAAATGCAGCTCTTGCTTTGTCGTTATTTTGTACAGATCACTTCTGTTCCTCTTTGTAATTCTGACTGGGCTCACAGCCAATTTTTCCTGCAGCTGTCGTATCTTAGTGACTGTAGCTTAAGAATATGGGAGATTTGGACTTGGATAGAGAAGATGTTTTTCCTCCCTTATCTAAAGGAAGGCTCCAGAGTCTGCCAAGAAGGAAGTACATGAGCTCTGCTGTTTTTTCCCTGGAAAATGTCAGTGTACAAGAAGAGTGTTTCTTGACAGTCCAATTGCTAATGCAACACCATCCTCCTTTGATGAGGGATCTTTTATTCACCTTGAAGTAGCCTGAGCAGTTCTAAAGTGATGCTGATTGTTGCAAAATTCAGGGGTTGTAGGACCCCTGGACAGGGGTTTTGTTAGGTTTTATTTTTTCCCCACCAAGTGGTATGATGGGCAGCATGAGACTGAGCTCAGACAGGTTTCGTTTAGACTCTGGCTTTAGTTGTGGCCTTTTGCTTCCTAAAGTCAGTGAGAGCAGGGTTGTACAGCAAGTCAAAAGTTGAATGGGGTATTGGGTCTAAGGAGTAGGACAGGAGAGATTGGACTCAGTCATGCAGCTTAGTTGAGAAAAAGCATTGATGTGACCACTTAGCCAGGAATCTCTTGAAATTAAGATCATAATTATTTAGTATTTTCTGCAATTTTTGCTTATTTGAATAAGTAGTTTCCCTTTCAATTTGGTTTTGCACTAAATGGAAACATTTGTAAGAGGGGAAGGCTGCGGTAAAATGATACATGATCCCTTTTCCCTCTCCTAGACTTGGAGAAACATCTTTCCCAGATGAGCTCTGTGCATCTGCTGCTGTGAGAAAGTTTCTTTCAACTTGAATATTTTGTAATTCTTCCAAGGGCTCAGAGATAATTAAGCCACCTGACTCCCATTGGAAATGCTTTGGCAGCTCTAAGAGGATATGAAATGCTTCTGTGCTAATGCTGGCAACAACTTTAATATGTGTTAAAGGGCTTTCCTTCTTAACTAAAAATGCGTATTTGGAAGCAATGATCCTCCAGCTTTTAACATAAGAGGATTGAAAATCATAAAAATCAGACTTCAGGTAGTTTCGTGCTAGTTTTTTAAAATTGTGTAATTAAATTTGTATAGTAATTAAATATTTGGTATTTTATGACACCAAAGAATATTTGGCTGATATTTCATAACTGCTGAGTCACACAATTTTCTCATTTCAAAAATAGTTTGAAAGAACCCAGTAGTGTGTAGCTTTTATTCTACAGCCTTCCACTGACTGTTTTCATTGGAACTGCTGTTGTACTTCCTCTGATCTGAGATTAAGGCAAAGCAGTTTTATAGGCCTTTACAAAAACGTTGAGTATTTTATGTATAGGAAGTATAAAAGCATAATAAATGCTCTATAAATATATGTCTATAGGTATGACTATGTATTGATATAAATGTAACTACTATATAAATTTTATTTTAGTTGATTTCTTTTAGAGAAAGCACAGTGAAGGAGGACATGATGGTCCTGGGTTCTGTGCAGTAAATACTGATTTAAATGTCCACATTGTTAGTCTCTAGATTATTGTGTCAGAACATTGTAGGCTGGAGAAAGGCAATAGGGAGTCCCAGTCTGTGTAAAATTACCATCCACATATCTGTTAAGAGTGTTACAAACATTAATAAATGCCAGTTTATTAAGAACTTAATGCAACTGATGTGACACCAGTTCATTCTTCTGTCTGGCTTTGTCTGTCAGTTCTCTTGATCATTTTATCCAGAAGTTTGTTTTTTAGTAACTGCAGAAAAATGGTAATTTCTATGATTTAAGGCCTGTGTCTTTTGGGGATTTTTATATATAAGCCACAAATGAGCTGTTCGGGTTAACTTGCTGTAAGTGCATAAATTCTATGTAGGTTTAGTTTTTACAACTTGCAGTGCTGTAATTTATGAGCTGTCAGTGGTCTCTCTGGAAAGAGCTATTCAGTTCGGGCTGTCTGGTGCAGTGGAGGCTGCTCTAATGCAGGGATGTAGTTAGATAACCATGAGAGGTGATTTTTAGAGCTCTGTCTGACTCGTCTGTCCCTCCCTCCCCAAGAAGGTCACCTGCCTGCTGGGCCGTGGGCAGCTGAGCAGTGTAGGCTTCTGCAAACCACTCATTTTGGGGTAGTTTGAACTTGGAATTTCCACATTGCGGCCTCTGTCCTCTAGTATTTGATGGAGTGTTTTGGTTTGTTGAATGTTTTAAATATATATATTTATATAAATAAATATATACATATTTATATATATATACTTATATAAATAAATATTTATATTTCTATATATATTAAATTTTTATATTTATATATATTTATATATAGATTAAATATTTATATATTTATATATATATATATAAATTTATATCTATAAATTTAATGGGAATCGAGAAAATAGTTTGGGAAGTAGTTCTCCAAATTTTATTTATTTTTCATAACTTGAATTTCACTTGGACATCTGGGCTGCCTCGCAGCTCTGCTGTGTGCCACGCGGGATGTTCCACGCGGGATGTTCCACGCGGGATGTTCCACGTGGGTATTTGTGGTTGGTTGCTGCTGCTGGGTGCAGTAACCGAGCCCTCCCCCTGCAGGCACCTGAACCTGAGCGTGCGGCCCAAGACGCTGTCGGCGCTGGTGCGGAGCGGAGTCCCCGAGGCGCTGCGGGGGGAGGTGTGGCAGCTGCTGGCAGGGTGTCACAACAACGACCACCTCGTGGAGAAGTACAGGATCCTCATCACAAAGGTACCATGGCTTTTTTCAGCTCTTCCCCCCCACCCAGTTCTGAAAGAATGGAAACACAGCGGCTTCGAGTGCGTGCCCTCCTGCCTGGGGGTCCCTGAGTGCGCCTGAATGTATCAACGAGTGACTGATTCAGTCCCCCAACAAGAACCCTAACAGAGCTGCTGGTGGCATTACACTGCTTTTTTTTTATAGTTCTGTTTCACTCAGATAAGTTCTGAGTTAGTTTGTAAAAAATAAGCATCCAATTAATTGCTTTCATAATGGACAGATTAATTTTCTTTGCTTGTTTGGCTTTTCTGAATGGAGGCTGAATTCTGTTCTATTGTCTCAGTCTTTATGATAAAAATCCAACACTAGTAGAAATTGCAGCCTGTTTTGATAGCAAGAAAATAGAACAATGTGGATGTTTTTGCACTAGACAGCAGTTTTGTGACTTCTCATCTTGAATGCTGACCTCAGTAAGGTAGGAAAAGGATATAAGAACTGTATGTACAGACATCATTCACGGTTCTCAAAGTTTCAGTAACAAATGGGTCACAAAATGAAATGTCACTTTCTTATCCAGAAAACCGATGTGTTCATTTGGATTTGACCATTATCTGTATGGCTACATTGGATTTTATTGCTTTCATCAAACATGCAAGTCTAGAAGGACTGTATTAGAAATTATTAATGATGCAGCTTTAGTACAAATATAACAGAAATTAATTATTCACTAGTTAAAAAGCAAAACAAGTGAATCAGCCTTTGTATATCTATATCCTGATGGCACAGATTCACAAAGAGCAATTAAAGACCTTATTCTGAGGGCAGGAGGGCTTCTGAAATTAAACTCAGTTTCTGCTGGAATCATGCAGGAAGGATCCTACGTGATGTGAATGAATCATGTTAGATCAGCTAAAAATGTTCTGCCATAAGTACTTTCATATACTTAGTGAATACAGAAAAAACTTGATCCAAATTCCTTAATACTGGTATATGCATTGTAGAGCTGTAACTTGGATTTTATGGTGAATAAATCATATAAGTAATGTGGAGGTTGAGTGCTCTGGCAAGGAGTGATCACAGCTATCCTGTTGTGTTATTTTAATTGCCTGGTGAGTAGTTGTCAGCCTCACTTGTTTCTCTGTTTCAGTGTTTTGGTATCAGAATGCAAAAGATGATGTCTTTGTGGCGCAGTTGGTGACACGTTCTGCTACTATCTTTGTCAGCTGGAAGGGGATAGTGTAACATTTCATTTTTAAACCTGTGAAACCTTTCCACTCGTTTTCATTTGGCTGAGACAAAGAAAGTAACCTGCATCTCGTGTTGCAAGCATCTCTGGAGTCCAAGTACAAGGGAGAGTAGGCTGGTCCAGCACTGTGTTCTGCAGCAAAAGCACTGGCTTTACCTGCAGTGGTCATTCAGCACGGAAACTAATTAAGAAATTAAAGAGAATGGGTCC
Organism: Dicrurus megarhynchus; assembly: GCA_013399195.1. NCBI lineage: Eukaryota > Metazoa > Chordata > Aves > Passeriformes > Dicruridae > Dicrurus > Dicrurus megarhynchus. The sequence continues at coordinate 4,868 of VXAD01010015.1, read as the reverse complement.
TGATTGACCATTTTCAGGCCCTGCTGTAGTCCCATGAGGTCTATAGTATATCCACCAGCATGCTGCCATAGCTAGCTCAAGCAAATGAAAATGAAGTTTCCCTAATCTGGAAGTGCCATATTAGCCCAGTGCCATGGCTGTTTGTTTTGTTGTGACTTAAATATGGAAACAGGCTGGGACTGTTTCTGTAGAAGGGACAGAGGTTGGTGTTTGAGAACAGGAGGGTGTATGTGGTTCACAGGGGAACTGGGATTTCTTCAGTCTGCAGGCAGTGGAAGAAGTGTAAGGTTTTAAATAGGGTTCTCTCTCAGTGGCTGTGTGGAGGTACTAAAGAGGAGAACAGGCAAGAAATGCAAGGGTTGTTTGGGAGGCTGAGGAGGACATGAATTCAAGGTGCAGCAATGTATCATTTGCAGACCCTTTGTATATCATCTATGCCAAGAGTATAATAATGCTGGGCTGCACTTTGGCCTTAAATTTTTGTTTTCATGCCTTTCTTAGGCATGAAATTTGATAATTTTGGAGTTCTAAAGTGACTAATTCTTACTGCTCTTAAAATAGCAGCTCAGTTACAGTCAGTATGCAGCAATGCATAGGAGTAAATGTTCTGGGGAAAAAATTGTTAATTATATGAAGACGAGGGTCCATTATATTACCTTGCTTTACCATTTTCACAATACTTTGCCATGTTTTGCATGTCACTAATGCCAATTCTTCTCTGGCAAGCCTGCAGTTATATGCATTACCATGCCTTGAAGGGCGTTTATGTGAGAATAACTGCTGTGGTGTAGTGCAGGAGCACAAGGAGTCCACGTAAAACCTATACCCTGGAATGTGGGCAGGAGATGCAGGAAACCCATCTGAGTGCTCCTAATGCAGTCTCCTTTCTCTCTTCATGTTGACCTCTATTCCTGTAGCTGCATTTGATTTCTGCCAGGCTTTTCATGACCCTGTGTGGCAGCACAGTCCCAAATTAATAAGGATCTGTGTTGACAGCTGCTTCAAAACCTTCTGGCCTGTTTCAGGGCTTTTTTTTTTCCCTTGTGCACAGGATGTTGGATGCAGCGCCCTGGGATTTCTTCTAGTGGTTGCTATCCTGGGCAGGCTCAGGGAGTCTCTGGTTTTTGCTTTCCTTTGCAAATTAACTGCTGCAAGGACAGCTTTTTGTTTACTGTTGAGTTGTGGCTACTGAACGATTGAAAAGGAAATGCCTCCTGTTGTGCTCTACCACACAGGAGAGCTGTGTCTAGCCCTCTTCTTGAATGTGATTTAAAAATGACATTGAAAATGCGCTTCAAGGTGTGCTCGTTGTGTTCCAGTCATCATGACAGTGTTTATTAATTATTTGCTCCACTTTTCTTTGCCACACACTGGCTGGGGTTTTGTCCCCTGCGCTTTTGTTATTGCAGGAAGGTTGAAGTTTCACCGTCATGGTGCTTCCACAAATTACTTTTGAGAATTTGCATGCCATCTGTGTGCAATAATAAAGCTTTTAGCAACTCCAGATTGCCATGCTGGTGGTGGGGAGTGTGGATGAAAGCCAGCCCAGTGAATTAAGGTCATGTCCCTACTGGGGACAGAAAGCAAGCTCTAGGTAAAACGATCTAGACAATCCCTGGGAGAGGCATCTGGTGCTGGTAGCACTTTGGCAATCACAGTTATGGCTGTTAATCTTCAGGCTTCCAGCCACTGAAAGGTAGCAGAAGACACATGGGGACTCACTCCAGGTATTAACGGACACCTGCAGGAAAAATACTGCATGTTCTTGACAGGCATAGGTGGATGGAAAGTGGTGTTGAGTAGAAAACGCGTAAAGCAAGCCAGACAGGCTAAAAAAGATAAATAATCATGATACAGAGCAAAAGAGACAACAGCCACTTCTCAGACAAATTTTAGAAAGTATTAACACAACTACTGAATCTCTCAGTGGAGAAGTTCTTCATAATAGCAGCATTAAAAACCTGACATTTACAATATTGAGGAGAAAATAAAAAGCTTTTGGATATAGGTCTGTGTGGGAGGAAGTAATGTTGAAAGGAAAAAACCATGAACTGTTGTACCAGATAAATACACTATATTAAGAAAATTACAACGTGAGAGGGACATCTTGTGGCACAAATAAAATAAAAAATAATAGTCCAGTGTCAGGAGGAGTATCCTGGAATGTTACCCTAGGGTCACCATTTCTGGGAGAAATCCCAGGCCTGGTAAGAGATTAATTTGTTCCAGTCTTTCTTATAGCAGGACTCCTGCTACCCACTTTCTCATCTTCCCACCTTTTTGTCTCCATGAGATGAGGATTATAGAACACAGATGTTCTACCAAATATACTCGTCTGTCTTGGTGCAAATGATGCTAGTTTTTAATGAAGAAATAGATTAAAATGTCACTACCGTTATTTGACTGAATGTGTTGTCATCAGTAGCATAAAATGTGACAGAACCTTAGCTGTGGGTGGTTAACACTTATTTTCCACTTGTATCACAATCATATTTCCATATGTTCCTATAAATTAAAAAGAATACATTGAATTTTCAGGAGTACAGAGGGCCATGACTGTGTACAGTCAACTGAAATGGAACCTACCATGCATCTGTGCATCACAGTGTAAGATGATGTAGCCTTGTCAGTGTGCCTGAACTTCGAGATCCCTTGTTTGATTAGTTTTGATCACATGGTGATAAAAGTTTAATTATCTTTTACAAGCAGTAGTTTTCCCAAGAGTTTTCATTGTAACTTTGAATAATTTCTTGAGTACTTTTCATTGCCTTAGATGAGGTGGTGCTGTCCCATGGTGTAGAGTGGGAGAAGTCTCTACACCCCAGCCGTGTTTTCAGTCTCACGGACGTCAGGCACCTCAGCCACACATTTTGGTCTCTTTAGGAGTGGTTCTTGTGGTGGGCTGGTGGTGCACCCGACCAGGGAGCGGGGGGAGCAGGCACTGTACCCCAATTACCTTCCGGGTGCAATTTGCACCCTTGGGCCGCTTCAGGCTGGCTTCTGGGGCAGGGGCAGGAGGAGGAGGTGGAGCTATTGCTGGTTTGCGTGTTTTAAGCAAGCAGGAGTCAGTTGGCAAGTGCACTGAGTGGAGTCATTGCTCTCAGCTTCGAAGAAACAATAGAATGTCAGTTAAAGGAAAAAACAGACGTGGCTCTTCTACAGAAATACCTTGGCTCTATGGGTGTTCAACTTTGCATAAAAACCTGAACACTGGGGAGTTTTTGATTTCATGGTGCATCTTCTGTTTAAAAATGTCAGCAACCAGATGCTGTTTTGGTTGGGCTCAGTATTTCCATTGCTACCTCGTTTTTATGTATCTGAGATAGAAAGTTTAATGTATGTTGATTCCTTGGGGATGTTTATAATGTGTCTATTTGTGCCCAAGGATCCAGAAATACTGTTTGAATCAATCAGCATGTAAATCATTCTCTGCTTTGGAAAGATAGGAGATCATTTCTCCAGCAGTAATTCAATCATAGCTTGTTTTTTGTAAATCCACAATACCCTGGCCTAAATTTATTTCAAAGTTTGTGTTTCCTAGCTACAGTTCTAGTACTTCAGTTGCCATGTGTAGAAACACCATAAATTGTAAAAAAAAAGATGGACAATAGTAAAGGGATCTTTTCTGGGTTAAACATAGGGCAGAACCCCCAAATTTTTGTTTTCAGGCATTTGTATGAGACTTAAGTAAAAATCTGTCAAGTCATGCTGTTGTCCAATACAGATTTTTGGCCAACACAAGTGTATCACAAAATGTTTTTTCTACTTACTGGTTAGCTAAAAACCTGGGAGTTGCAGCTTGATTGCTTTGACATCTACCCCTTTGGCCTCAATTAATTTCCCATTAGGTATTCCGCAGAATGACCGATGTTTAGCTTAGGTTAACCAAAACCTTGGGTTTGTTGGTATTGGTTGAATTCAGTGTGTGGACTCAGGCTTGTAAGGATGCCAGTTGCACACTTTCACATCTGACTAAGTGATTTTGATTGACGAAGAGCTTCACTTCAGTTTTTTACTGGTTTGATCCATTCAAATACAAATTCCTGTAGCAAGGGTCTGTCCTAAGCGGTGGCAGTGGAGCAGTCTGGTGTCAGGGTCAGAGAATGAGCTCCCACATACCATGGGAACGTGTTTTCCAGCCTGTCAGTTGAAGCTCTTGACAAAAAATAAACAAGAGCTGTACCTCTCCACCTTCAAAGAGGTTTTTCTGGTTAAATAGTGAGGTGGTATTAACTTAGGGTGTGAATACAAGTTCGAGCGCTGTTCTGTGAATCTCTCGCGTGTTTGCTGGCTGGAATGTCGCTGGGTTTTCTGTTTTGGTGTCGGATGTCCCAGGGACTGTCAGGGACAGCGATGCCTTTGCGTTCTGTGTATATGTGTATGTATGGAGGGAGGTGCCTGCCTACCTGGAGCACCATCTGGTTTAATGGTGGGACATCGTTCTCAGCTTTGCCCTTGGTTTTAGGTGTCTCCTAACCAACACACACAATACCTAGGAAAGGCACGTTTATTCCAGACTAGGTATTTCCCCAAAAGGGCTGGGATGGAAAAGCCTTTAAGTGACGACGAACCGTGTGAATTCAGGGCGGTGATGGACGGTTGGCGCTCGCCGTGCAGGGGTGCAGGAGGAGGAGCGGGCTGCGCGCTGGGTGTGTGTCCCTGCGGCACCGGCGGCGCGGGGACGGGCAGGGCTGGGACCCGCGTGTGCTGCCGGGGGCGGCGGGGTCGCGCCGGGTGAGGCTCCCACCGCCACCGGCCGCCCGTGGAACCGCCTCGCCGAGCGCCTCCAGAGTGCGAACCCGCCTTCCGAGGCTGCGGCCGGCGCTGCTCGGCTCCCTGCGCGCTTGGGCGGGCGGATGGGGGCCGGG
>VXAD01010011.1:515870-579328 GCA_013399195.1 Dicrurus megarhynchus | reverse complement strand
ACTCTACCCCTGCTGAAACCAGCTGTGTTTAAATGAAAGGCTTGGCTGCTTATTGATACCTTTAAAGTCACAATCTTCATTGCAACCATTGTATTGTCTAATTCTTCATGTGATTCTCATGGTTGAATGCAGGCTGTGATTCTCATGGCTGAATCTCAATTTCAGAGCACTTCAAGAGGAAAAAGAAGGTTAATGTCACTACTCTGCTGAATATTTGGGTAGTACATACCATGAATTATCTATTTGCAGGGGTAATTTGCTTTTCTTATTTGTTCTGCAGACATAATCATCTGATGTTCAAATGTCACCTTAAAGCTTTACTTTGCTGGAAGGAAAAAAGCATAAATATGACACATAATTTCAACCCATTGAATTGCAATAGTTTACAGTCTGCTTCCACAATGACCTGCCTGTGTGTTGATAACACACAGTATGCGTATTTGGAAGTGCTTAGGAGTCAGGGTCTCTTGTATGGCTGTAATCTTAACTGCCTATCTCATTACAACACGGGAAATAGTTGAATGTTTTCATTAATGTTCTGCCCAAAATAACATCTATGTGTGTTTACGTAGTGGTAACCCTATTTCCAAAGGTAAAAGGTAAACCCTGGAGTTCCCCTTCGTATCTTATACAAGGTATCAATCTGAAAGATCTTCGAAGTAACAGGTTTTTTTTGTTTGAGGTGATGACCTCCTCAGTAACTAAAAAACCCTCGAACTTGTAAACATGAAATATGGTCTGCCTGAAGATGGCAGTATTTGATTTGGAAGAACAAATCCTGGAGAGAAATGCAACTTGGATCCTGTTTTGTTGTTCATCATACCGTGGCACCTAAGTGACAGGCTGTCAATAATTAAAGGGAGGGTAGGAGAAGAGAGGGCACATGTTTCACAGTCTTCTGACCTGCCATAATTTTTCTTTCTCTCTCAGCATAAAGATTCTCTAGTGAGTGTGTAGTAATAATCTATTTTCAGGCATTACAACACTTGCGTTCAAGCCTTCAGAAATCCTTACCTAGGAAATCCCTAATTTCATTTTTTTCTTTGCTTTTTAATAACTTGGCAATTAAGATTTGCCCTTCCATGAAGTGATGATGATAAAAATATCAGCACTATAGTGTTTCCATTTCACAGTTTTTGTGTTTGAGCATACATTGAATTTAAAGTACTAAAAAACATTTTGTATCCAGATATTTACAGGTTAGCTATGAACTACCATATTTAAATTACAATTTTGTGCAGCTACAAAAGGGCTACAACCTTAGGAGAAAAAGAAGTAGATAACTTACTAATTATTCTCTCTAGATTTCTTCTAGTAATTCACAGAATAATTACAGTTGCCTTGTAGCAGATTTCTTCTTTACAGGAGCATTATGTGAAAAGTCATGTGTAAATAAACAAACAAACCAGCACAAATCAAAATAGAAGTTATCTTAAACAAAAATCTTGGTCTAGTCTTATTTTCAATATATTTGTGGAAATCCAGTCTGTATTATGCATGTGTGCTTTTTTCACCATTTCAAGTAATGAATTTTAAAGGGTTACATGAGTTTTAGAAGCTCTTTTTGTTGCTTTGATCAAAGACTGCTCAGTACTCCTGAGGTCAATACAACTCAAAAGTGGACATAATAACTACAATGCTCCTGGCTGCTAACAGAGTTGAGAAATTAGTTTCTGGTGACATGGTAACCTGTTACTATTTATGCTAGTTGCTTCCAAAGTAGAATTGTGTTTCTTAAACTGGGTTTTGAGTCTTGCAAGATCAGAAGAATGTTAACTGGTGGGGTTCCACAGGGCTCCATCTTAAGCCCTATGTTCTTCAACATCTTCTTAAATGACTTGGACAAAGGATTTGAAGGTACACGAATTTTGCAGATAATGCAAAATGGGGAGGAACTGCTGAGTCCCTCAAAGGCAGTGAGGCCCTTCAGAGAAACCTCAACAAATTGGAGAGCTGGGCAATCACCAGCTGTATGGAGTTTAACAAGGACAAGTGATGGATTCTGCATCTGGGATGGGGCAACTCTGGATGTATGGACAGGCTGGGGAATGAGAGGCTGGACAGCAGCTGCAGAAAGGGACCTGGAGGTCCTGGTTGATGGCAAGTTGAATATCAGTCAGCAGTGCCCTGGCAGCCAGGAGGGCCAGCGGTGTCCTGGGGGGCATCAGGCACAGCATCGCCAGCCAGGCCAGGGACGGGATTGTCCCGCTCTGCTCTGAGCTGGGGCAGCATCACTTGGAGTGCTGGGGGCAGTTTTAGGAGCCACAATGTACAAGGGTTATAAAAGCTATTAGAGAGTGTCCAAATGAGGGTCATGAAGATAATGAAGGGTCTAGAGGGGAAGGCATAGGAGGAGCAGCTGAGGTTACTTGCTCTGTTCATCCTGGAGGAGACTCAGGGGAGCCCTCCTTGCGGCTTTCAACATCTTCACAAGGGGTAGAGGAGAGGCAGACACTGATCCCTCCTCCCTCGTGACCAGTGACAGGACCTGAGAGAATGGCCCAAAGTTGTTCTAGGGGAGATTTACATTAGACACAAGAAAAATGTTTTTCACCCCGAGGGTGTTTGGGCACTGGAACGGTAACTTAGAAGCTTAATTTTTAATTACTTAAAGTAATTAAAAAGAGTTAGAAAAGATGGGAAGAATTTCTAAAAACTGTGAAGTGTTCCAGGGGATGGCTCCCAAACAGGATTCATACATGTACTTTTAAGAACAAACAAACAAGCCATGTCACACCCATGCCATTGCCTTTTCTGCCATATACTTCTAAGGAAGAGAAGTGGGAAAATTACATTGTTGGAAAACTAGATTCCAGACAGGCACAGATAGAGAATACAATCTGTCTAGGTATAGGATGTCTAAATATAGAAGTAGATGCCAAAACTTTCTGAGAACAACACCTGCCAGGATTCTCTGGGGGGTTTTTTAAAAATAAGTGGGAAAAGTTAGAGGATTCTGTCGTGCTAACCCCCAAGATAGCAAGTAAATAGTCCATGCTAACTTTCCATGAAGATGGATGTTCAAAGAATCACTCACAAATAAAATTTATAAGAAATCTTTATGATAAATTTATAAATTAATAACATCGTTCATGTCATAATGTCTTCCTTTCATGTCTGGACTATTCTTCATCTCTCTGTCCTACCCACAAATGTTTTTTTCAAGCAGCCAAACAACAGAATGGCTGAAAATAGATGACTCACACTGCTCTATTATTCTGCCTTGTTAGAGTCTGTCTATTAGGCTGGTGGCATAAACTTAAAACCTTGGCAGATGTATGTATGTATATTAAATATAATCAAGAATGGATAAAATATTTTTGAAAAGGTAGTCTTTGTAGCAATATTTTTTAAGCAGTGCCAACTCCCTTCAGTCTTTGTCTTTGAAGAAAAACTGGGGCCTTTGCCAGAATTCGTGTTAACTACTGCTGGCAGAAACCTACAGGCAAACTTGCCCTTTATCTGGAAGTAGCAGCTGCAGCACCAACATTTCAGAGAAACTGTATCTCTCAGTGACCTCTCAAGGTTTCATCACCTTGCTCCCCTAAGAGGAATTCTGTTAAACATTAGTACTCGGGCAAAATGCATATCCCTAAAATTAAAGAAATATCTAACAGGCAAATATCGAGGAAGTAGAGGAAGATGAGAGGCACCTTGACAGGTTATATTAATGTTGTTGTTAGGATAGTTTCAGCATTTTGCACGTTTTAGTAAGAGGGGACATATCACTAAAGGGTTGACCTATACTGAATGAAATGCACATACCTTCCCCATCAGTATGCCAGGGAAATGCATGTGGTATGTATTATGAGATCAACTAGCCTAACCAGAAAAAAAGAATGTGTTTCTCTTTGCGTTCCATGGTGTCCCATGGCTGAGGGATGGTAGAGAACAAAACTAGTTGAATTAAAAAGTGCATAAAGCAAGCTTTGTATATTTCATGCACACCTTTTAACCTTTCCTACCAGTGTGTTTCCAAAGAGAGGTAGAGATTGTTTGAAGACATCAAGGCTCTGCCTTAGCGTGGAACTGCCCCATTCGCTGTTGCAATACTGCACTCAGGTTGTTGAATGTTGGATTGTTGTTCCCAACTCATCAGGTTTTATCCATGTACAAAGTCCAGCATAGCTCTGTGGGATTTTGGCTTGTAAAGTCAAGTCCTGAATTATGTACTGCAACAGTTCTCCTGCACTAGAAGTTTAAATGAGGGATCTTGCCACAAAATGCCTCGAGTGTGTAGGGACCAATAGAGACAGCTGTGGACAGCCTCTGCCTCCCGTGCTCCGTGCGGGACTTGCAGAATTGGCTGCTGATTCACTTTCCGGATGCATTTGTCTAACAATATTTGGCATGTGGGCATGGAGTGAAAAGATCCTGTGATGCTGCCGGCTGGCATTAGCTGTTGGCTGTCTGTGCCTGGTAAATGGGATCCCAGGCTGGGAGAAAACCTGTAATGCTCCTTTCAAGGAATTGAACAGAGCCAGAGGCCTCTCTCCCACCTGTGCATCAACACGCTGTAAAAGATGTGCTTTTTTGCTGCTTAGGCTCAACTTCTCTGTCACAGATGCACTGTGCAGTTCGTCTACTCATGTTTAAATATACAAGGGAGAATTTGGGGAGAAAAAAAGATTGTGTGGCTTCCTATAGACTAAAGGAACAATAAGATAGAAATAAGTGAGCATTTGAACAGCTTTTCTTCAAGTGTTAAAACAGGAAAAGTTTAGCTTATTGATATAGGTTTCTTCATAAGAAAAAAAAATCCACAAAACAACTGTCTGAAAATGTTATATAGAAAAGGAGATTCTTGCTTTAACTGCTCAGGGTGTTGCAGACACCTTGAAAAATTCTTTAGGTGCTTCAGAGGATTCTTGAAAACTGGTCCCCATTGTAGATCTTGATCACTTGAGAAAAACATTTAGCCACAAGTCTAACTCAGGTTTTGAAAGTGTGTCTTGGGCATACAAACCCAGACCATCAAAGTACCTAAGGAAAGAAGTAAATCTGTTCTTTCACTGTCTATATAAATGAAAATGTACTCTTTTGCCCATCTGAACCCTGCTAGGCAGTGCATGCTTTCTTCTTTGGCAAAATGTACATATAATACTCTTGTTGCAATCCATAAAGTATATTCCTCTTCTACCTGTGTGTCTGTTGCAGGAAACTGTCCAGCCTGTAGGCAAATATCATTCAGAGGTTTCAGAGAGAGGAAGTTCCATTTTGCAATACAAGCAAAAAACAGCGTGGCATGGCTATGGTGGTGGCAGGAAGTGTCATAACATTATAGGAAATCAGTAGCAAAATAACTTCATCTCAGTTTTTGCAAGAACTAGGGCATATGCCACCTAATTTTGCAGAATGAATGACTTCTGAAATGTCTTCTTCGCAGAAGTATACACACTGCCTCGTTGCAAAGTGGGATTATTTAGAAGTAATTGCACATATTGCTTGTCACATACAATATTCCTTTGCTGCTTGAGAAGCACTCTCTCAGCTGCGGTTAATTTGGACAGTAGTCCCTAATATTCATTAATTTAAAACCTGTATTCCTTGTGGATTTTCCAGTGTCTAATTCTCTACTTTGTACAGCAATGTAAATTTGATTTGGTTATGTTATGTTTCGTGGTAAATTTTCAGAGTGAAGTTCTTTACTCACGTAAATGCTTTGGTCATGAAATACGTGGTTAAAATTAGCTAAAGTCACTTTTCAGTATAATTAACATGTAATTGAAATGGCCGTGTAGTGCCTTATGCTCTTCCAGAACATTTTGTGCACTGACAAGCCTTTGAAAAGAAAACATATTATTTTAACAGGTGCCTTAGATGTATAACGACAATTTCTGTGCAGAGGCTAGCAGTACATGTTGGAAATTATCTGCATGAAGTCAAGTTAAATCAGTTGCATGAAGTGTAATTATGTTGAATGGGGTACAAATGATGAAGAGACTAGTAAGAACAGCTTGGTCAAGCTGTGGTTTTGAAAAGAAGAGAACCGTAGCCTAGAGTAAAGATCAAAAGAAAGGTGCACTTGGCCTGTGTCATTGTACTGGTTTTCTGCATTGTCTTCTGAGTGCTTAAGATACTTATTGATTTAGGATTGCCGTACTAAGGTGGGCTACATAGTGCAGTACAAGTTGAAGTGTGATTATTAGATAAGTCCTACTCCCATGGGAACCTCTACTGGTGAAAAGTCAATTAGTCCTACCTGCAACTCTTCAAGTCCTCAGGTGTAGTAATAGGTCATGCACAAAGTAATCCTGTGTTTCTTCCTTAAGGCATGTGCAGTTCACATTCAAAGCATTTTTTTCTAAGAGGAATAGCATGTCAAGTTAAAAAGAAAAAAAAAGCTTTACCTTTAAAGTTATTTTAATATAATTAAAATCAGAGGCTGCAGATTAAAGCTTTGATCTGAATGCAAGAGAGCAGTGAAATACCATAACTTCAGTTTGCTCTTTCCTGTTTGAGCTGGTGCACCTTGTACAGGTACACCACTACAGGAACCCAGTAAGCCATGAAACTTGGATTTCCTGTCAACCAAAGTATTTTAATGTTTCTTCACAAATCAGACATTTCATTCTGTTGTTTGCTGATCATTTGACTTGCTTGTTCGTAAGATAAACTGCTTTTCCTATTTAAGTGTAAAAAATTTTCATACAGATCAATGGGGCACTTTTTGTAACAAATAGGTGAAAAAGGGATTCCTTGGTAGTGGTTACCTAATACATATTTTTTGGGAGTTAATTGAAAAGGTGAGCCTCCCCTTCTCTTCCCTGTAGTCCATAGTTCTCCAACAGCTTTGCTTAAGGAAAAGCTTTAATGTTGGCACTGGTGCTCACAGCCACCAGTAAGAGAAGGACAGAGGGCTTTTCTGCTGTCCTGGCCATTTGGAAATCTTAGCCAGCACTGAAATAGCAATGGCTTCAAAAGTGCAGGAAAGAAGGAAAAAGGATAATGTGAGCCCTTCCTGAGTTTACTGAGCAAGCTATACACAGCAAGTATGACTCTTACAGGACAAGGTGACTTCTAAAGATTAATGAATTCAGATTCACGTTACCATGAAGAGAGAAAAAAAACCTGTTATCTACATGCACAGAAGGGGAATATGAGGCACAGACAGGATAAGACAGCCTGTAGTCACATAGGAAAGCTGTGAGAGCATAAGAAATAGGATACAAAATTTGCCAGTCATTTCCCATGATGTACTTACTTACCTCATTGCCCCCGTAATGGGGGCTGGGAATGAATTTAGTTCCACATCTTAGTACTCATAGAACCTCATGTGGGGGAAGAGAGGTGAGGTGTTCAGGACTGTCGTGCTTCCCTGAATTACACAGTCTCTGAGACAAATCCTAAAATGCTGGAGTGTCTTAAAATGTCTGAGATGATTCAACTTCATTAGGATTAAATGTTCTGAAGACTTCATGATGCAATGTGTGTGAAATAATTTGGAGATGAAAAGAGAACAGTTTCCAGTTTGAAGAGATTTATTTTGAGACTTCAGACAATTTTATATTACTTTTTGACACACAACTTGTGATCTATCAGCATGAAAGGCTTCAGACTATATAAAAATCGAGTCTTAATTAATATGTAGATGGAAAATTATAAACCCATCCTCCTTTCTCATCTGCACTGTATTTGATTTGACAGCATTTTAAAGTCATTACTGGAATTTTTTTTTTTTACTTTTACAGTGTTATATCAGTGTTTCCCAGCTTTTGATCACAAGCAATGTATTACTCACAAGCTCTGAAAATAGCACTTGTGAACAAACGAATCATCCGTCCTTGCAGCCCACACTGACTGGCAGTGCAATTAGTGTGTTGCCATTATCGTGTTACTTGCTCCACAGTTTCCCAAGGATCAAGTAAAAGTTGAAGGCAACTTATTGATAGGAGTAAAAGTGAAAAATTAGCTCTAGTCTGGACTTGGGGACAATAATTGTGGGGTTTGACGTTGGCTCACTGCCAGATGACCACCCAGCTGCTCTCTCACTTCCCTCCTCAACTCAACAGAAGAGAAAATAAGATGTCAAAGCTTGAGAGACAAGATTAAAAACAAGGACATTATTTACCAGTCACCATCAAGGGCAAAACCGACTGCATCAGTGCCTGGGCATGAACATCCAATGGAGTAAAGGACTGCTTGATGGAGGACTTTTTTGTTTTTCTGTTAGAAGCTAGAGTCTGCTCTAGCAGTTTGTGGAAATAATGCATGAAACTGTCATAAATGCCCATTTAGAATAGAGTAGAATGGAACAGAATAGCATATTTCAGTTGGAAGATATATACCTCCAATCCAATTTTCTGACCACTTCAGGGCTCACCAAAAGTTAGGGTGTGTTACGAAGGGCATTGTGCAAATACCTGTTAAACACTGACAGACTTGGGGCATTGACCACTTCTCTAAGACCTGTTCCAGGGTCCAACCGCTCTGTCAGTAAAGAATCGCATCCTAATGTCAAGTCTGAACCTCTCCTAGTGCAGTTTTGAGACGTTTCCAGGCGTCCTGTCACTGGATGCCAGGGAGAAGAGATCATCACCTCCCTCTCCACTTCCCATCCCCAGGAAGCTGCAAAGAGCAGTGAAGTCACTCCTCAGCCTCCTTTTCTCCAAACTGGACAAACCCAGACTCCTCAGCTGCTCCTCATTGGACAGGCCTTACAGCCCTTCCACCAGCTCTGTTTCCCCCTCTGGATGCTTCCAAGAGCCTTCACATCCTTCCTAGATTTTGGTGACAGAACTGCACAATGTGCAATCCCCTCTGTTGGCTGTCAGGCTGTGCTGTGTCTGAAATGGGGTTTCCCCTCCTGCTGACTGAGGTGGGGCCTGCCATCCACCAGCACCCCCAGATCCCTTCTTTCAGAGCTGCTCTCCAGCTAATCCTCTCCCAATTCAGGCTTGTGCCTGGTTCTGCTCTTTCCCAGATGCAGAATCTGACACTTGTTAAATTGCGCACCAGTGATGATTAGCCAATGTTCAATCTATCTAGATACTTCTACAAAGCCTTTTGTCCCTCAAGACACCAAACATGCTTGTGGTGCATCCAGCCTCTGCATTCAGATAATTGATAAATGTATAGAATAGAACTGTTCCCAGTACTGGGCACTGAGGAGCACTGCTGGGGACTGGTCTTCAGCCAGATGTTGCCCCGTTTGCTACAACACTTGAGTCCTGCCTTTCAGCCAGTTCTTCACCCAGCTCACCATGTACCTGCTCATCTCACAGTTGGGTCACTTCTCCAGAAGGATGCTGTGAATGGCACAATAAAAGCCTTTACACAGCAAAAGGTATCATCTGACTGTATGTACCCTTTAATGAATATTTCTTCAGTGTCTTTAGTACTCCTATCCTTCAAGACAGATGGACAATTTGCAAATCAAGAAAGTTATAGCTGAGTACCTTACTGTTTTGCAGTCCACACAGCTTTTTGCTCTGGTGGCAAGCCCTTCTTTTAAGTAATTTGTGCAGCTGCTGATTCATTCAGTCTGCTGTATCTTGACAGCTGGGCATGGTCAGTGGGGTGGCTGAGCCACAAAGAAGAAGGGACCTCTTTGGTCTGCCTGAGGTTGCTCGGTGTCTGAAGGGAAAAGTTCATACTCTCCCTGTGGGTCTCTAAAGTGTGGGCTGGCACAAGAGAAGATGATGTCAGGCTACAGGGCAAGGCCAGGTGAAGAGAGGTGACAGAGGGCAGATTGAAACACTGACTTTCCGTACAGATTTGGAGAGTCCTGAAACTCCATGGAAGTCAGGAGGCCAATAAAAGTTTTTCATGTCAATATGAGCCTAAATGTGATGAATGCCTTGCCAGGGCAGTGAACAAGGCAAGGAAGTATTCCTGTATGAATCCTTTAGCTGCAGTCTGTCTGCATTTCCTTTGTGTTCTCTAAAAATTTGCCCTATCCTAGTTTGTGCTCAAATGAAAGACAACCTTAAACGTTCAAAAATACTTTGTTGTACAGGTGGAACCACTCCAAAATTCTCATCAAGCCATTTTCATTGTACTTGTATAGGTTATATATTAGTTGCTTCTGTCATCTTGCTGATGTCACGGTGCTTTCAAAAAAAGGCAGTCACGTTCCTTGCTTAACATGTATTTATTATTTGTAGTCTATTTCCTTAGTGTTTTGTAAAACATTTTGAAGGGACTCATTACTGGGGTAGGGATATCATTAGTGAACATACCAGCTGAACATAACTGAATAGGATGATCTCATTTTATTTATAGCTTCACAGATGATAGAAATGAACACCATAGGCCAGGGGTTAACACCAAATTACTTTCTACTGCATTCAGTAACTCACAGTGAATTAAAGTAGGGATCTATAGACCAGGAAAAAACCCCAACCCACAACCTTCTATCACATTAAGCCTTCTCCTTCTGTTACATCTTTTTAGAAGCTTCATCTCTGTCTGGAAAACAAACAAAAGGTGGAAGAAGAGCAAGAACCCAAAACTTGAATCCCACTCCAAATCCCATGGACCGTAGGTGCTTGGTAGGTCTATTGCTGTGCATACAGCACAACATCTCTTTTTTTTTTTTTTTTCTCTCTCTTCTGAGATGTCATTCCAGTTAGCAGTATTGCTTAAAGTGCTTTCTTCCTTGCTTATGTGAACCATCAGTGATGCTTGGGTCTGCTGCACTCTTTTCCTCCTATTTTTTGCTGGCGGGCCATAGTGACTCCAGGAGAAAATCATAGAGGATACTGGGGGGCCAAAAAGGAGTGCTAAATGTAACCCAAATTTTGCAATTGCAGAGATGTGCTTGCGTGGGCCTACCCAGCAAGGTCTGCCTCCTCCTATGAAAGGAAGGTCCAAAATATGACATTTTTTTCCTTTTCAGTTTGGAAATACTTGCTAAATCTAAACCAAAATCTGGGAATTGGTTTCCTCTCCATCAATAAATTTGATACAACCACCAGAAATATGAGTACATCCCATGGGAAGCAAACATTTAGTCGGGGAAGTGATTTCAACTGAACAACTTGACATAGTTTATTTACTAGTTCTCATCAGAACTTATTAATAATTAGAGATTTGGCTTCCACTGAGTTATTAAGAAAAATATCAAAATCCTGGGCCAAAATTTTTTTCTGAGAAATCCGTGTGCCCTATTCAGTGTCCTCACTCATCTGACACCATTTTAACGTCTCCCAGAAAGAATTTTTAATCTATTTGAGTGCTTCTTGTACTATTAATAGTTCATACATAAAGGAATTATAAAATATCGGATAGATGCAATGTTGTGCTAAGCAACTGAAGATAAAGAAGATACTATGTAAAGTGTCTACAAAAATCTAGATCTACAATCATCAATACACTGTCAACCTGCTGGACAATCTTTTTTGACAGAACTACAGGGCTTTTCTTACAGTGAAATTATTTTGAACAGATTTGTTTGCTTCTTGGCCTCTTCCTTTGCATTCTTCCATCATACTGTCCTACCTCTCAAGGTTGTCAGTCTTGGGACTAGGAGCAAGTCTATATTTAACTGCCTTTTATAGTCTTCAGGAATATTACTGTTGTGATTACCTCAAATTAAATCAGCTATTTTTTTTTAAAAAGAAAAGGGATATGGGATTGATCTCTCTGTCCACAATACCATTGTTCACAGCTATCCTTTCTTTACAGCTATATTCTCCAAGAGTGTTCCAAATACAAAGCAGAATGTATACATTTTCCAGACTGCCATTTGCAGTTTCTCTGTCTGAATCTCAAAAATCTGTTATCAAAGTAATGCTGTCATTGACTTACTCATGCTGCTGCAGGCATATGATATGTGTATAGTACAATAGCTGACCCAACAGTTTTGTTTCATGGGGTACTTCCATTCTGTTGAGAAATTCAGAGATAAATCATCAACATGTTACAAGATTACAGGAAAAGCTTCAGCTCTTTGACATTACCTCTGAAAGTTGTGGGTGTAATATCCCATGGCACCTGCAGGGGATATTGTACCCTCTGCAGCCAGTGCTTAAGGTCAAGGGCCCATTTGTTCCCTGTAGTGTCAGAGGTGCTAGGTACTGAATACAAATGTATTTTCTACCTGTGGCAGGCAGTGTTCAGTGAGTTACACTGATTTTTCCACCAGTTAAGCTATAAAAGTCAAACATTCGCACAATTAATTGACAAGGATTTCTGTCATGATCTAAAAATAGGACTTAAGGAGTCCTATATTGTTTCCTTATTTGCAGTGGCCATTGGTTTGCATGTAATTTTCCACAGGTAACCTATGTTTACATTTAAAGTGTATATTCACTGAAATTATGTTTCCATACTTTATTTAAAAGCAGATTCATTGTGAAAAATGCTTTATCACCACATCCGCCTTAAATGAGTGTTAACTTCTCTTTAAAGAATGATGGAGTTTGGTATTGACCAAAGTGTCTTTCAATAGAATTCTAGTTTTCATTAGGACTGTTGTGGTTTAACCCTAGCCAGCAATGAAGTGGGTCGGGGAGAGAGAATTGGAAGAGTAAAAGTGAGACAACACTTGGGTTGAGATACAGACAGTCTAATAGGGAGAGCAAGAGCTGTGCGCAGAAGCAAAGCAAAACAAGGAATTCATTCACCACTTCCCGTTGCTGGGCAGGTGTTCAGCCATGCCCAAGAGAGCAGGGCTGCATCACAGCAGTGACTTGGGAAGACAAACACCATCATTCTGAACATTCTCCCCTTCCCTCCTCTCCCCCAGCTTTATATGCAGAGCATAAAGTGACATGGCCTGGAATATCCCTTGGTCACTTGGGGTCAGCTGTCCCGGCTGTGTCCCCTCCCAGCTCCTTGTGCACCCCCAGCCTGCTCACTGGTGGGGTGGGAAGTAGAAAAGGCCTTGGCTCAGTGCAAGCCCTGCCCAGCAAGAACAAAAACATCCCTGTGTTATCAACACTGTTTGCACCACAAATCCAAAACACAGGCCAACGCCAGCTACTGTGAGGAAAATTAACTCTATTCCAGCCTAAACTAGCACAGTACTTTTCATTATTTAAGTTCACTTTTTTTAAAGTGTTTCAAATCATTAGAATAATAGTTGCTTTAAGCTTAGTTGTCTTTTTAGAAGATTCAAACTTGGGTTTTGCATGTTGGCACTGCATTTTTTATGTAAGGAATATATAAAATTAAATTATGATCATTCACCCTATAGGCAACCACTAATTTTTGGCTTTAGCTCTGCATTTCTGCATATATCTGATAGGTGTTACCTTATGCAAAACAAGAGACTTTGATGTTTAAAAGGAAAAAACCTTTATATTCAGAAATTCTCAGACAGCTTTGTTACTGTCTGCATAAGAATACTTAGGAAGAACCAGAAGTTTAAATGGTCAGCTTTGAACTATATGAAAGATCATATACTTGTGTCTGGGATTGAATCCTGACCTCACTGAACTGAATAAAAGAATTGTTAGTAATTAACTTAAAAATGTATTTCTTCTCTGTGAGTTTGTTGCCTGAAATCTAACAGATTCATCTTGAACAAACACTCTCATTTTAGAGAGACAACAATTTGCACTTGTAAACCTACACATAAATACAGATTCTATACTTAGTTAAAATTCAACGAGAGCACCTGCTTCAGATATGGTGACCTCAAGGTTAAAGTCATATTACATTGTATGAGACATTTTGATGAGGCATTTGCTGTTGAAAAAATGTGAGAGAACATAAAAAGTACGAGTTCCAGTTTATAATAATATTGAGCTTTATTCCCTTGTGATAACCATACTGTAGGTTATAATACAAATCTGAGTGAGTTTGCATATTGAGTAAGACCATCTTTAATTGATGATAGGTAAAAAAAAAGGTATCAGTGGAAGAGTTTAGGCGATTTGAATTGCAAGATCAAGATACGTTTCTGATCTGAGTCAATTCCTTCTATGGTAATTTATTGTAATGGCTTTTACCTTAGAGGAATACAACCTATAGCATTATGTAACCCAGCAACCTCAAGTTTTCAAAAAGAAAGCCATAGAACTGTTGATCTGTGGGGACAAAGAATTTGTCCTTTTTCCTGCTTCCAGAAAGGGAAGGATAGAATTTTATATGAATACAAAAGGAACTTTTGCTGTTCATACAATCATTACCCTTCTAAAAGAACACCAGCCCAATACTTGTATTCAAGCAACTGTAATGCCATTTTCCACTTCACTTAATATGGAAGATTTTAATAGGAAAAGGTGCAGTAAATACTGCTTCATAACCAGCATAATACAGTTTCAGAGTAACTGTCCCCCAAGAGTGCAGAACTCCATTGGTATCAAATGGCTGAAACTATATGAGACTAACTTACTAAGATAAAACATGGAAGATATAACTTAAATACTGTGCAGTGTCATTTCTCTCAGAGGCCACCTGCATGCTGATGTCCTGAAGTGGAAGTGCAGCTCCTCAACAGCAGAAGGCAGTGGAGCTCAGAAACAGCTGCCAGCAGCAACAGGTGCTGCTGCTACACCACAGTGAAACCCTGCCCCAAAATGCACAACAGCAAAGAAATCACAGTACCCTCCACATACACTGTGTGTGAGGGTAGTATGTGCATTTCACAAAGACTGCAAGGTGTTTGTTAACAAATTCTCATTAATGGATAAAGTATTGTGCAGTTGATATGACAGGTGTACTCCAGCTGCCTTTACTGACTTGAGCAAAGCAATTGACATAGTAACTGTACTTCACTCAGTATAACAGATGTGAGCATTCCCTCTGCTTTAACTTGTTAGTACTTTAAGAAATATTTTTAAAATATCCATGTTATGCACAAAATAGAAACCAAACACATTACACAGACTCGCCTCCTTTGTTAAGGGGTCCCTCTCTACATCATTCAGTTGGTAGTAGATACTATTTGTATCCTAAGTCTTTGTTTTCAGTTAGAGATTGAACCTAAAAAGTAGCCTAAAAATGAATCTTTCTTTTAAGAGGAGTTACACTCTTAAAGAACAAACACAGCATCACTTAGAAATGCATGCAAGAGAAGCTGCGAGGAGGCATGAAAATATTAAGAGGAATTTTAAGTAGAAAGATGTGGTATCTTTACAAATAACCAGGCAGGGCCAGAAGTCAGTAACAGAGATGAAAATGAAGTGTCCTAATTCCAATATTAGGATAAAAAGAAAAATCTGCAGAAGACCGGTATTCAAAATTAACAGCTATTTTGAAGTTAGGTTATAAGAAGTTAGACTAAAGCTCTGATGTATAAAATTTCAAAATAATATTAATAAAATGTTTGCGAAACTGGCAAAAACTGTTTCTTGGACTAATAGCCTAAAAGTGCAAAAGCAAAGGGATATATTTACAAGATGATTTAAAGACTTACGTGTTTTTATCAATGGAACTGAAAATGTAGAATTAAATGTCTTAATTATCCCATTCGTTGTATGTAGAGGATTAAGAACCTATTAAGAATAGGATTCACAGAAATCAATGTCCTCTGAATACACTGATCACATTGGGCCTCAAATGAGCAGCAGTAGAAGAGCACTGGTACCTAAATCCTACTGGAATATGTGTGGTGGAGTACCAAGAAGCTTAGTGCTATTTAGATTTAGGTTCTGCTCATGCCTAAAAGTCAGAAGTTACAGCTGGGAGGACGGAGCTGGTGAAAGCTCAATACGATGAGATTAGGCATGAACTGAGTAAGTGTCTCCCAGACATTTGTTGGAACTTGGCTCCGGAAGCACCAGTCCATTTTACGTCAGGATAAAGTAGATACAAATGGGGAAATATTCTAAATAAATCTTCATGAAGTGAAGAGGAAGGACAAATTAAAACTAAAAATGTGCATAGCTAGACTTTTTTGTGTCTCCAGCTTTTTTTCATTTCATTCAAATTCAGTATTTAACACTGTTTTGTTTGTTTTCCAGAAATGAAAAATCCTGTCTTGTTCTATTCCCTCTACCCTGCATTTAGTAAACAGCAGGTTATATACTAACCTCTGTTTCTCCACATCAGTGATTCTATCAGTTAATGGCTCCAAGTGGAGGGACTGCTGGGCTACTGTAAGCTGTTTGGCACTGTTTGCTGCATGCTGACTTGTCAGCATCAGTGCTCCTTTGCATTAGACTGGAGCATCAAGTAATAAACTATTTACATTCTGCTCTCATCCTATCCCCTAAGGGGTGTTCCCTTGAAGAGGTGAAAAACTCGATTTTTCTCTGTCCAGTAGTTTTCTTCTTATTCTTGGGTTGGTAAAGTACCGTTCTGTATCTAAGTTTCCATTGAAACAAGAATCATTGAAAATGAAAGAGTGTCGCTCGCGAGCAGGGACCGGAGGACGAACGACACGGACGACTTGTTATGATATAAAGTCGACACTTTATTCACTTACAGGTTCACTTATATACCTTAGCACGCTGGACTGGCATAAGGTCATTGGTTCACTGACCAGCCACCCCTCAGAGGGATTGGCTGAATCCCAATAACACTTACTTCAGATATTTTCTCTTTCTGTATCAATAACAATTCTATAGTTTACAAAATCTCCCAGCTGTTCTCCCACAGTCCGTGAGAAAGCAATCCTTTCTCACAGACACTGGCAGAAAGCTGAGATATCTCCCTGCTGCATGCTTTCAGTATCCACAAAAGAGCTTTTGCTTTTTCTGATAGTGTTTTGATTTGAAGTTTATTCTGTTTTCACAACATATTCCAGCAATAGGTCTTAAAGCAAGACAGTACAAAAATTCAATTGAAGGACGATTTGAGAAACTTACTTGAGTTCAGGTAAGTGAAGAAGGCCCAGAATTTCTCAATAAGTTATGATGAGCTCTAGTAAGAATTACCTTGAATACACTACTTTTTTAATATAAGAGTGACTTTACAAAGCTGGGTTCAGTTGAGCTGAGTTAGGCTAGACAGGTGTGTAGAGTTGT
Source organism: Dicrurus megarhynchus (assembly GCA_013399195.1). NCBI lineage: Eukaryota > Metazoa > Chordata > Aves > Passeriformes > Dicruridae > Dicrurus > Dicrurus megarhynchus. The sequence goes on along the minus strand of VXAD01010011.1, from coordinate 562,469 downwards.
ATGGAGACGAAAAAGAGGTAACAGATGCATTCTGAGCAGGGACTCCTTTTTGCTCTTGGACATGACAAGACTGTTGTATCTTCATCAAAGAAGGAGCCTCTAGCCTACATTTCAGTAGTGTGAAATAATTTCAATGCATTTAATGTTCAGGCGGTTTCAGAATTGACGCAATTCTTTTCACAAAATTAGTTTTCATTCTTCTTCCAAATGCAAGCTCACATGAATATTGACCGTGTAGATTTAAAAAAATTGTTCAAATATATTTATTGGTTCCGTTTTCCTTTCTAAAGCTAAACTTTAAAGCAGTAGGCAGCAAGACTTGTCAAATAAGTATTTTTTATATAGCTAAACCAGAGTATTTTCTCTCACTGTGCTTTGCTTTGATTTTCAGTTAAATCTCCTCCAAACTTTGTTTTGAAGTTGTTCTTGCATGCAACTGTCCCAAGCAGAAAGGAGGGAAACTCTTTCTAGCTTATCTTCCTCATTTTTAAACTAAAAATGAAAAATTATTCAGCAATAACAACTAAGCAAAAGCTAGTTCCCAGTCTTTGTTCCCAAACTTTAGTCTTTGTTTAGACCCTAGTTTTTGTCTAGAGCTGCTTTGATAGGTGTTCATAACTTTTCCTTCTTTTTTTAAATTTAAATAGGATAAAAAGATAAGTAGAGAGTTATCATGAGGTTGAGGTAGTGGAATGTACTAGGATTTGAATTATTTAAATTATATAAAGTCACAAGTGTAGAAAATAACTTTAAATTATTTCAATCCCAGAGTATTGAATCAAAAATCACACTCCTGAAATTTGTCCTACACAGCCTTTTCTCTGGCATAGTTTATATTGATTTTTCTGTAGAGAAAAAATGTAGATTACAGGGAAAAATAATAATCACATTAAGGTGGCTAGTATTTAACTTTTATCTAGCGCATAGATCAGAACAAGATGAGAAAAGTAAGACTATGTATACAGGGAACATTTTGTATTTGCTGTTGTCTTTTTCTCATTGGCAAAGTTAATTATTGTTCAATTAACATCATCCCCTAAATCATTACTAAATACATGAATTACGCTTGATTTTGTATCATGCCCCTGTATCAATACATTAATTTCTGTGCATTTGCCTGACACAAAGAAAATGTACTCCCTTTTTCTATACTGCTAATGAGGCTGTGTCTTCTTTCTGTTCCCATAAATTCCCTATACTGCATAGTTAAATGAGTTTTGTTCGAATATGCTTCTCTTTCTGCATGTCAGAAGAGGCACATAAACTTAATTTGGTGTTCTCTGCTTGACATATGTCTGCTAGCTTTTTTCCTTGAATATTTTCAGTCAGAAAGAGATAAAATTGTTTCAAAAATCTAGCAAATCTAGATAAGTCTTTCAGTAGCCCCTTTACCCTGTCAGCAGTTCTTTTGGGTTTGGGCTTTAGATACCCATGGTTCAGATAATTTCACCATACCCAAGCCTCAACTATTTTGGACAAGAACACTATACCATCACTTTTATAAGTAAGCACAAACCCTTGCTATTCCTACTGAAAAACTATTTCAGAACACTTTTAGGAGTCAGAAACAGTCCTCTAGTTTACAGCCTAGATATACCTGTGAGCATCTTATAACCATTGGTTTTTCTGTCAGCAATATCTACAGGACTTTTCCCTAATAGGTCATTCACAGCAATTCACATCTCTTTCATGTTGCTAGGCCAAAAAAAGTGATGCTCTTCCAGACACCTATTCTAATATGCATTCTTTGTTCCCTTGCTTATCCTAATAATCTCCCCCTACAACTTCTCAATGTTCTGTCTTAAAACCACTGTATTGGCTCTTATGAATAGATGAAGTAATCTTCATTCTATGCATTTCAGGCTTGATTCTAATATTGACCTAAGTGTGCTATTGTGGGAAAAAAAAAAAAAAGCTAATATATACTTGTTTCAGTAAGAGGGAAATAGCAGAATCAAATCTGATAAGAAAAATAAATGATATTTTATTAGGGAGAATTATTATTTTGAAAAAAGTCTGTGATTCTTCTTACACAAAGAGCTGTGGTTAACAAAAAACTCTGCAGGCAAAACCTGTACTCCCTAATAAAATCAGAATTTGGAAGAAAGGCAAATTAGATAAAAACAAAGGATGAAGTGTATAATAAAAGCAGTTGCTTTCAATTTCAGTTCTTCTCTCTCAGTTTTCTGATCAAAACTCTAATTTTTTTAACTTTTCAACCATCGCTTTCTTTTCATGCAAGTCATTTGTTACTCTTAAATTCTAGAAAGCTGGAACAGAGAATGCGTGACTATACAAATAAACAAAAGGCTTTAAAATTGTGCTCGGAGTCAATCAGACTGGTGAGATTATAGTGATCAGTTTAGTGAGATGCACATTTTCATTTCAGCTAGGGAAATATTAACACTGCCTTTATGCAAATCAGTGACTTAGAACCACTCAGAGCACAGACATGGGTTAGTGTGAGAAGTACTTGCACTAATACGGAGAAGTAAACAGCTCAGCATTTTAAAGTGAAGTGACAGGGGAATGATTTTCCGAAACTGAACTGTGAATGTTACTTCATAAAAAATTGTTTTGGATTGTTATTTTCAAACTTTATCTGTCATGCAGTATTTAAAATGCAGATGTGTCCCAAGAGGGTCATATAAGCAGAATACATAAGAAAAGAAAACCACAGAAAACCATGATCCTCCCGCAAAACCACCTGACAGCTAACATTACAGCCTTTGTGTACAACCGAGGAGATAGTGTAGTGTGGACATGCAAGGTCTTGCAACATGTTTCCATCCACAGCTGTGTTAGTTTCCCTTCATTATGTTACATGTGAAACAAGAAAACTGTGTTGAATAAAGTTACAGTTATTGTCTGGTGGTGAGTGGTGGGTTTTTTTTTTTTAAAGACAGATCCACTGTCTTTTTGAGTTGACTTTCTTCAATGTGGAAAGAGAAAATCGAACACAAAAAAAAATAATTAAAATCTGGCAGTCCCCATGCTTAGCAGAGTGGCTGGCACGACAGTTTCTGAGCATGTTGGCTGGCTTCCCTTATCTCTCTGCAAACAATAAAAAGGGATCTTAAGCCAGATTGTGTCTCTTCTCCCAAGAGCAAGATAAGAGGGAAAGTATATGTACAGGGGATGACTGGAGGTGCAAGGGCATCCCTTGCACACAGAAACTCTGCTGAAACTATTAAGCAGATCAGTTTGTACTCTTGTTTCACCAAAAGACTAGTGGCTGTGTTTTCTGTAGTTGCCAGAGGTTCCCGTCACTCTCAGCACACCTTCATCACACTGGAGAACTCCTTTAATATTCAGACTTCGGGGTATATGTGTTTAGTAAATGCTCCCAGAAGTTAAAGCAGATGTCAGAGCTTTGTTTTCTTGCTTTTCACTTTTTCTCCCTATTTTTAGCAACCTCTATTGTCAGTCTACTCTTCAGAGAAACTATCTTTGCGCACAGGTTACTTTTAAATGCAGCCCCAGTGGGAAGCAGCTGAAGGCAGCAAGGCATGACTGCACACTGCTTATCTGCAAAGGAAGGAAGGTCATTTCTTTGCTCTTTTGTCAGGCCTAACCACCAGTTCTCTTTCTCACTCCTTCTGGTCATGGCCCACGGGGTGGGGTTGTTTCAAAATTACTTTTAATGTGGAAATTTTTGGAGGACAGAGTCAAATGCCTCCTGTAGCTGTAAGGATTGAGTTCAAATTTCAAAGACAGAGCATAAACACATAGCAAAACAAAAGGGAGCTCTACAAATCTGCCAAATTTAAGAAAGTTATTGTCAAACAGGTGGTAACTAAGACATTTTAAATACAGGACCCATTTATCTCACTAGGAATTGTAATTCTAACTCAGCCAGTCAGAGAAATATGTCCCATAAAAAGCATTGTGGGTATTTTTTTCCCCTATTCGTTTGCATAGTCTTAAGGGAGGCAGAACAGATATACCTGCTGCTAAAATATAAAATGCAGAAGAACTGCATTCTTTAAATCTCACTGCCACTTTTTAAAAGTTTTTTCAGTTTAACTCGTTCTCTCAGGAATTAATTCTCTGAGAGAGGGAAAAAAAAAGGCAAGTATCCGTTATTTTTTGATTTTGAAAGGGATTTGTGGGTGGTAGTTCCTACTCACATATATCTTGAGATACTTACAAATTCTTTGAAAACAATCACAAAAGAGCTAGTATATTCCCATATGTTGTTAATATCTTTAAAATTTGATAGTGTATATAGTGCAAGAAAAAATAACTGAGATAAAAATGAAAAGATGAAATTTAGAGCAAAAAGCTGTTCAGCTTTTTGTAATCAACATGATTTGTATCTCCAGCAATCCTCAGACTTCTAGGGTGAAGTACACCCTAGAGGTGTACTTCAAGGTACAAAGAAGGACTAGGGGCTCATTCCATTAATCTCATTTATGAAGTATTTTAGGTGACAGAGGGTGACCCAGGAAAACCTAGGCAACAGATGGAAGATAAACTGGTGCAATGTAGCTTGTCAGTAGAAAGGCCTGCAGACAGTATAGTGACTTCTTGAACTAAGGAATGCATAGTCAGGGTCTCTTTGCCATACAAGCTAAGATGGAGTTGTTTCAAAATCCCAAACCAAACACAGCAGGTGTATTTTCACAATAATTTGTGCCCTCAGCTAATCAACAACCCCCTTCCATTTATCACAAGCACACACATTTATCACTTTAGCACCACAAAAGTTTCCAGAAAGTTAACTGCAAAGAACCCAAAAAACCTCTGAGCAAACACTGGCACTGTGTGTCTCCTACTTCTGTACTCATCCTACCAAGTTCTATTCTCCTAATGTTTTCATACCCTCTAAGAAGTGTCAAGGGTCACTTACTGCAGCATTTGTAATTGTCTTTAGTGTTTAATACAAAGGCATGCTATTGGAGATACATGGTATATAATCACAAACTGCCATAGTTGCCAGATACCACTTGCTGTCTGAAATCACAAGGTGTTCCCCTTGTGACTGCAGAAGTCCTCAGGCACCATCACTTCTTGCTATCACATTGCAGAATGAACTTACACCACCTGTGTGGCTTACTCCCCTTCTGTGTCATTCATGCTCAGTGCAATTATACTGCAGAATTTTCTAAGTGGAAAACTCAGTGAATGGCAGGGTTTAGGACTGAAAAGTAATTCAGATTTCAAAGACTTTTTTGAATTTAAGTTTTAAATTTTTGTTTTCCAGAGGCAAGGAGGCAAGAGAAGATTATGTGCAAGTAAACCTGTGAAATGAACCAAATTCTGCAAAATTTGGCAAGGAATTGCTATTTTTAGCAAGGTTTTGAACTGATGTTAAAGCACAGTGCTCTGCTTTGAGGAGATAGTGGGTTCGTAATAACTCGTTCCTACCACTTTTTCTCTTAAGGATGATACTTGAATATTGCAGCGCAACCGAAGTTTGATAACAATTAGACTTACATCAGTGTCACTGCACGAACCCTGGGGAAAGTGATAAACATGCACACAGGGCTCTGAAGGCACTGTCAGTCTAGTCCAAAACTACTGAAGCCTCCTGGAACCAGAACTAGGCAGATATCTCAGAAACAGTATTTCCCTGTTCTTTTGTTGCTAAACCAGACCAATCTGGCACCATTCAGAACCAGCTCTGATACTCTTAATCTCTGGCAATAGATAGAGTAAAATAGTTGGGAAGCAATGCCCGCAGTTTTATGTTTTCATCGGCAGTAGAGACTTCTCTCAAACTGAATCTTTATCCTCATCCATTACATTGAGGCTTGAAGGTAGAGGTGGGTTCTCCTTTTTCTGGAACACTCCGAAGAGTTATGCACTATTGTTTTTTATATACTCGATTGGGGTGCTGGCGAGCTCGGAGCTACCCCCGTGGCTGGGCAGCTCCCTACGAGCTTGTGAGTACCTTTCAGCCTGCTGTGCTCGTTTCCGGGCTGCCCTCGCCGGCAGCTCCTAGCGAATGCAGCCACGTCCCAGGGGGTCCCTTGGGACACCCTCTGGACTCCTGGAGTGGAGAAAAAAGGCGAGACAGGAGAGCCAACCACGTGGGGTCTGGTGGTTGTTTATTGTCTCTGTCCCATGTGCTCTCTCCCTCGTGCTGGCTGTGGCAGCCCTTTTTCCCCCACCGCGGGGGCAGGGCACAGCTGCCGACAGCCAATCGGAAAGGGAGGCAGGGGAGGGACAGCTGAACAATGGAGTTTCTCAGTCCAGGACCCTCTGCCACCCCTTGTCAGTGGTGCCGCCCCCACCTCTCCATCCGGGAACAACGCTGGCCCGCCGGGGGGGGACGCCGGGGGCAGGCTGCGTCCTGGCTGAGGCTGGGCGAACTCTGCCCAGCCAGGACAATACAACAATGCACATTTCCTGAAATGTCATGCAGAATTCCACAGGTTATTTAGATGCAGACACTTCCTCCTCGTGCATAACCTCGACCACTGGACCATTCATTTCTGCAGTAGTTAGTTTTGGGAAGTAACAGAAGACAATGTGAATGCTAGAGTACTTTAAGATGGAGGAAAATGCTGGTAAAATACAGCTAGGATTTGGGGTTTTTTGAGATTAGGGGTGCGGGTGGCAGAGGAGGTAACCAGCCTTGTTAGTCCTTACAGCAAACCCTTTACTGAGAGGGTTTGTGTTAAACTTGAGCCTCCCAAAATAAATTTGTTTGAGCATGAGCAAGATAATTCATCAATAATAAAAGACAAACGTGGGAACTATACATATGCCTCCCTATTCATTGAGTTCCTGGATTTGAGTCAAAAAAATCTTATTTTAATGAAAAAATCAATTTTCTTGCATACAGGAATGTAAATTTGACCACAAGTAATTAAAATGTAGAAATTAATATTCTCTCTTTTCTGATGCACACATGCAAGATCAATATATGACAACTAATATATGCTTAGCCAGGCAGATATTCATAGAGGGCATTTTAATTTCTAACCTTTACTTTTTCCTCTCATCTGGTTTTACTAAGCTACCTAGAAAAATGCTGATTAATATTTTTGCATAATATCCAGATCTAACTTTGAGGATCAAAAATTATATCACATAAATAAAACATTCGGATTAAAATTACCACATATGATCTCTTCTCTTTGACACATAGTAGGAAAAAGCAAGTGCATACAAATAAACCTCACTCTTAAAATTGAAGAGCAGAAAAATAATTTCACATATTAGGTTCTGCCCAACCCATTAGGTTGACAATATAAGAAAAATTAAAATTCCCTCCTGGCAAAATCTTGGGTTTTAAATGTATTATGTAATTTTTTAATTGTACTCTCTGATACTATCTCTTTCTAAATGTAACTATTCATTGCTGTCTAGTCAATTTTTAGAGCCATTGGCTTGAATTCTAGAAAAACTAGTACTACCCATAGCAACTAAGTTAAAAAGCATTTGAAGTCTAGTCCTATTCCTTCCTGACATTTCAGGTTTATCAGGAGGTTAATTAGACACAGTTCCAGCATTGCTGTGTTGCTTTAGGGCACAGTGCAACAGGCCAGTTTTTATCTACTTGCAGACTTGGAAGCCTTAGGAGACACCAGCTTAAGACCTATGGCAGGTTTAAATTGTCTTTCCTCCTTCACATTTAGAAAATGTAGTGAAATTCTGTTCCTCAGTATACACTACTTGGACAAACACTTGTCAGTGATATTCTGCTTATGGCCAAAATGGAGCCAATGTTCATCTCTTTTATGTGATGACTTCTAGTCACAGTAAAAATTGTAACATCCAGATGTCTGCATCCAGCAGGTCTTAGAAAGTTGTGCGGTGTTGTGGTTCAGCTTGGTGATTGGCCAGAATTCTACAGCATTTATACTTGGACAAATACAAAGGCAAGAACAAGGATCAATTTACAAAACTATTTTGCTCTGGTTATTCCTTGTAAGACATTGAAGGCTAAGCTATCATCACAAAAAGCTGAAAAAAATACATAAAGAATGTTGTCAGTAACTTCTCTATGAACTTATAACCTTGCTTGCCACTAATAAGAAGTGATGAGGCACAGGTAAAAAGCACATTTATGTATTGCCTCTTCTATACAGTGCAATCCTAAATTGTCTCTTGATCTTACAACAGCTCTTTTTTTAGGTGACAGGGATACCAAAGGATGTTTTTCTTGATCCATCCCAGGTATCCAGTTAGCATCTTTTATGTTAAGCTGAATGTTAGTAAATGCAACTAGCATGCCACTACTTTCATTTCTGTGTTTTTTGTTTCTTCGTTGTGTTCATTTTTGTGGACATTCCTCTCTTTCAATGACAAGCTGCACATAACCGATATTTTGCTGTTTGGAGTAGAGGTACTGTATGTGAGACCTTTGTGGAAAAACTCTTCTGTGCAGTATCATTCTGTCAAGAAAATGGAAGAAGAATCTCTGAAATTAAAACTGATATGACCCCTTTAACTATTAAGATTTCATTTGCTCATGTTTCATTGCATTAACATCCCAATAGATATTGCAGAAATTAGGTTAGTAAGACTCCAGTCAACATCATGGGGCAGAGACAGTGCTAAACAGTAGTACAAAAAATTAGTTATTTTTGTAAGATAAATTAGATAGCTTTTCCTTTGAATAAATCTTTCTTTTAAAGTCTTCTACCAAAGAAGGTTCAGAGTCCAATCTTGTTTAATCTTAGAGAAACAAGTTTGGAAATAAAGTGTTTCCTAGATTGTTGGGGTTTTTATGTCTCAGCCTACATCATTAATATCTTACACACCTCTGCTTCAGGTGGGGCTATTTGTACAACAGCAATTTTATTGAAAAAACAGTCTAGCACACACTAATTCAAAGAACTATTTCTTATGTGTCATAAGACAGGAAAATATATGGGCCATGGGCTATAGTAATGCAACAAAACTCGGTTCAGTAGCAGTGCAGAGGTGCAGCATCAATAGAGTTAGGAGGGCATCCACTCCTCTCGCTGCTGTGAATGCTTAGAGGAAAAGCACATGCTGCCCTGGTCATCATTTACTGCAAGAACAAAGCTTTGTGTTTCCCATGAGAGAGCACTGAACAAGTACAATGGTGCAGGTTACTGGCAGCACAAAAGCCTGGATTTGGGCATTGCTATTTCATGAACTGGTGCATTTGCTGTGGTTGGGATAGCACATGTTCCCAAGGCCATGGACCATGACCATGACCCAAGGCCACAAATACCACAGGGCAGGTTAAGCTCTCTCCATCCTGAATCTCTTTCACAGAGAACAGCTACTGAAAGTTTTAAAGGCAAAACGTTGGTGCAACATGAAATAAAGTTGCTCCAGGATGAAGATGTTTCTGCCCAGGGCTGTTTTTTCACTCAACCGGTGCTCACAGGTATGGCTGCTGCATCCCTCAGGTTTCCTCAAGAGGAAAAGGAACTGCTCTACGTTCATGTTGGTCTCGTTGGAGAAGATACAGAGGGTTTTCAAAAGAGAAGGGAAAGTTTTCCTTCTCTCTGGTCCCTGCAGTGCTAAAAGGTACCCTCTTGACCAGATGATTCTCACTCATCCATCTCTGTTCTCCAAAACATCCATATTATTTTGTATTCTTAAAAATACATGTTGTTTTAAATACTACAATAAGGCTAAACAATTACATTTTTTAAGAATGCATCTTTACAAGTCCTTCCGAAAGAGAGTGTGTTTACTCTAGCTAAAGGGTTTATCATTTGTGTTTGCTTCAAAAAACCAAAATCAGATTATCCTTTTAAAAACCTTTTCTTAAAGGATTTTTAAAAAGCTGAATAATTTTAAATACATAGAAAAAAGTAAAATTTCTGGCTAGGTTAAATTGCTTTATTGATCTCCAGTTATAACTTTGAAAATAGAAATAGAGAAAACAAAAAAAATTAACAAAATGATGTTTTCAAAATAAGAGGGAAGAAAACGCCCTAGGCCTGTAACTTCATTAAATTGCTTGTTTCTTCTAATTTTTATGAGATCAGCCTGTTGAAACATATATATATATATACACACACACACACATATATATATATACACGTATATATAACTTTTTTCTTTTTTTTTTGTTACTCAGGAATGCTGTTATAAATGGTATTACCTGTTTTACAATGTATGAGTGAGTTAGGGCACAGATGAAGTGGTTCAAAGAAAGAGTTGTCCAGTTCTACTCCTGAATCAAATTGTGACAAACAACTTTCAAAGTCTTCATGTTGTCTCAAAAGAAATACTATAGCATAATCCATATTTTTAAATTATTTTGAACATCATTAATAGTATAACCTTGATCTTCTGTATGATCCAAAATTCTATTTTGAAAGTAGAATAATTCTGAACCAAGTTTTATTTCTATCCTTTCTCACCATTTACTTAATTATCTTTGAAAATGTTGGTTTTTAAATCTTATAATGCCTTCATTAGGTTACTAACAATTACCATACTGGCACAAGGGTATAAGGTCATTTTTTTCTGCATTGAATCCTCCTTTTTAAAATTTTTTTTTAAGCTTTCATGTTCTTTGTTTTTTGGGGCTTTTTAAAATCTCCTTCTGTGTTCTGTTTTCTGTTTCTTTCACAAGCTCTATCTGCAGTTTTACTGTAAAAACAATGACAGTAAAGAAATAATTACTTTTTTGGAATAAGAATTAGAACTGAATTACCTACACTATTGCCTTACATCTGTATCTTAACTTTAGTTTAGTGTTTAATTTAATTTGCAATATTTATGTCATCTGGATTACATTAAGCAAAAATAAACAGTAGCTATAATGATTTACAAATGAAATCCACATGCTGTAGTCTTGGTTAGCCCATGGTTTTGTATCAGTAGCAAGCCTGTCAGTTTATCCATCTGAATATATATACATAATTACTGTATTGATTAAAAAACTTCTGAGATGCAAAGACTTTGACTTTCTTTGGAGTGCGATGAATGCATGTGCAAACTACCTCAATCTAAGAAAAAATACGTTAAAAATATAGAAGGGAAGATTATTTCCATGGGAACCCAACTGCAATCATTCCTGTGTTCTATACAGTTTAAGGACTGATTCCTAGCAGTTAACAGCGATCTTGTTTTCTCACACAGATATGCTGAAAGTGCTTTTTCTTTTTGTTTATGTCCCATGTCATTTTTTTCTCTCCAGATTGTCTATTCTTCCCCGTATGACAAGTAGACAAGAGAAAAGCTATATTTCATACAAGGTGATGTGATGGATCATATTGCCCTAAATGTTCCCTGGTGGCATTCCAGCCCTATCATAGAAATATAACTTTCCCTCATTCCTCTATGGTGGGGGGAACAAGGTTGGAACTGATGCTTAACAATTAGATTTTTGAGGCATCACAACACATTTTCCAGCTTGACCTTGGCTGACACAATATTCAAGACAATATAATAGATACTGCAATTTTGAGTTCTTTCAATTCGTCCTTTTATTTTTTTTTAGAATAAAGTCTAATAACAATAATTAATCCATTTTAAATTAAGCTATATGAAACTGTTTAGTTTAATATAAAGCTTAAAGACAATTTTATAAGGACTTAGATTTTGGAAGTTGTTTCCTCTTGCACACAAATTAGGTATACTTTGTTATTTTCTCATATAAGGAATATATGTATAAAAATGGAATTATGTGGAATCTTCTTCAACAGTTTGTTACTCTATGACCCAGACTTAAAACACTTGCATTATCAAGCTGGGATAAAGACATCTGAAAATCTATCTTCTCTCAGGATCCTATTTTCTTTGTAGGATCTTGAAATCCTATCTTCTGCTTCCAATTTTATCTGTAACTCTTTTTGTTTTGGTTATAAGAAAGAGCTTTGCCTGTTTTGTTAACTCCTTAATATTTTCCTTTCCTCCCCTCCTCCCCTCAAATTCTGATTTTTTGTTGCCTATCTCCTCAGAAATCACTGAGTACTCTTAAACCAAAGCAAGGAGTTTTCTGGGGACAGGTTTAATCATCTCTTCTTCTGTATAGGTTTTATGGAAGAGATTCCTTTTCTAAGACAGGCAGCCCAAGTTGCAAAGCTGCCTTCACTGGAGTATTTGTGTTGTACCAGGATGGTGCAAAGAGACTGGACATTCCTGATTTTTCCTGATCCCTCTGCATTCTTTTACTCAAATGGCACAGCAAACAAGTTACTCATTTGCAAAGAGAACAAAACTTTTGTTTTGTCATGCGGTTTTTGGTAACTTTAATCAACATTGTCTCCCTTCTGGCACTAAACTTTTCCATAGTATCGACATCATATTAGGGGGGGGAAAAAGCACAAAGGAAAAACAAGTTTATTCAGTATATTCTGTTATTCAGTACTTGAAAACTCTACTTCCATTTGTCAGCATCAACACATTAAGCATACATTGTCAGCATAAGCATCCATGAGAAACTTTTATTTCCAATTCCCTCGTGCAGGTTCTTCTTACTTTCTCAGAGAGCCATGCAGGATCCTCTGCTGCCAGTAAATAACAAGTCAAATGCTCTTTATTTTTCTTTTCCAACAGGATCACCGAGGAGAAGGTGCCTGTGGGTACAAATCTTCAAACTCAGTGCTATGCCTGTTGCAAACCTGATAGTCCACACAGCCAGAAGCGATTACTCAAATAAGAGGATAAAGAAAAGAGAGTTGTAATCACCATTCATTGGTTTAGAAATGTCATGCCAGTCGCATTTCAGTCATCGTGTGATATTAATACTAATCAGCATATATTAGCAGCCAGACATGTTCACAACTGTTCTAACAGCTGAGTGCCTCCAAGCTAAATTGATTTCATCCCTTAGACACCCATTAACACCTCTCCTTCCCATTTAGATAATAGAACACAGTTGTTCAGGGGTGTTTATGAAATGACATTCATTTGATTGATAAGTGACCTTGACTGAATGAGAATATATGCTTGCTGGAATTTAAACTATCACCTTCCTTTTCAATAACCTTGTCAGAGTTACAGGCCTCCAAATCCTCAAAGAATTTAAGTTATCACAATCAGTAAATACGGGGTTTTTTTTCCTGAAAAGTGTGTTTGGGAGGATTAAGCTTTAAATTAACTTTCACATAATAATATTCTAATTGTATAAGGTGCTGAAGTAATCTGAGAAAGATCATCTGCTTTTAAAAATAAATCAGTGTTTAATTATTTGGGTTCTGTACTTTAATCCATTTTGAACATCTCACTAGCTCTAGTAGGCCATTCTTACTAAGATGAAATGAAATATTAAAGCTTCATATATTGTTAATATTCTAGTGCAGATAATCTAGCCATGATTAATTAAGAATATTGGAAACTTCTGATACAATGCCAGAAAAAAAAAATCTGTTCAGTATAGGAAGCTTTTCTAGAGGTGCATTATGAGAGTTTTTCAATAATAGATTAAACAGACTAAATAATTAAAATGTCATTTGATTGAAATCAGACCATTCTCCTTCTATTTCAGCATTACATCCTGTAACAGGCAAGACTGTCTTTTCAGCTCCAGATATGGAGGCAGTTCTTCCTTTTCTGTACATTAATCCAAAAAATGCATCAGACAGAATTTAAAAGCAAATGACAGACACCGACTAGAATATTTTTCTTAAGAATATGAATAAAAATCTAGGGTTAAGGTTTTCAGGGATACCTGAATGTAGTTAAAATCAAATTATTTGGGGAAAACTACTGTATCCCAAATTTCTTCGTTCCAGGGAAGATACCTGGGATGTGAAGATGCAGCCACTATGAGTATTCCCCTGAATGCAATCCCCTAGGGGATGCACTTGAAGGCTGGAGCCCTGATCATTCTTGCTGTGCAGCTGCTGTTTTTCCTGCTGTTATTCTGAAGGATAGAAGGACGCCTGAGCAGCATCACTTCCGTCATAGCAGCCCCAACTGCAGCATTTTCTCAAGTTTCTGAGGCACTTAGGTGCCCTTGATGTGAGGCTGGATATGAGCAGCCTGTGGGCCAGATATGGTTCACCCATCACAAGGTGGACAGAGTCAATTAGTTACTCTGTTGTGATTAACCATTTACAGCCCTTTTGCAGCCTTTTCTGATAAAGCTGTTTAACATATTTTAAAAAGATATTATAAAAGTAAAATGCCAAATGAAATAGAAGTTTTCAGATTGCAAATGCTCCCAAGTGCAGGTGTTTCATGTGTAGCTGGAAAGCCTCAGCAGTGGGAACCCCATCCCAGTACATTCCACAGAACTGGAGGATTCTGATGCTGGCAGGAGGCCACAGAGAGATCAAACACCAATAGCCTGATGCTGAACAGGCACTTGGATTGATGTCTTCCCCTTTGCAAGACATCACGCCCAACAAACAAACATTTGTTTCTCCTTTAAATTTTTTAAATGTAAAGGCTAATTTAGAAATGTTTTCACCCCAGATTTGCCAGTAACTGATATAATTTGTTTCCATTGTATGGAACAGCTGCTTACACTCAATCTCATTTAAGTGAGAGACAAATGGAAGCAAAAGCATTCAAGAGTCAGTTCAAAGTTTTTTGCATAGGTTAATTTAAGTGGGGGGGAGGGGTTAGCATACTTTCTCTATTCCACTATTATACCTCTTTTGGTAATTTTCTCTCTGCTGCTAAAAGTGAAAAAAAATCAATCAATTATGATCCTCAAGGTCTGGTGATCCCACAACACAAAATCATGTTATTCCTTACATTAATCAAGGGTCTCGTGTAATTCTCAGTTCAGCAGCCTCTGTATGAAGAGCACTTTTCTTCTCTCCCTAGTGAGCAGTGCTCTGTAACCTATTTTCCAATAGCTAAACCAGTAAAAGTGAGAATCTGCCTTTAGGGACACCCTGAGCTTGGGCTGCACTGGGGTTCCCATCACTGGCTGCAGCACCAGTGTCACAGGTTTTTCAGTTTTGGGCTTTCCATCCCTCAGGTGAGGGGAGAGATGCCAATGCTGTTAAGAGGGGCTGGGAGTACGAAACCAAATACATTTAATGTTCATGGTATGAAACTTGACAGCCTCAGGTAAAGCTGAAGACTTATATGAAGACCAGAATGTAACCCTAAAAAAATAGTTAAGACAATAACTGTGTACATAGGCACAGCTGACATAACATGAGATAGTGAACATGAAATAAACATTCTTATTCAGTTGTTCCAGTGTTCTGTTCAGGGAAATAGCAGTTAACACAGGAAAGAAAAAATGCCTACTTTTGAATAAAATAAATGGAGTTGCAGAAAGGGCATCAGCACTCTTTGTCCTAATTAGAAGAACTGGCAATGTTCCAGGCTGTTGTCTCGTTTCTTGGGTCAAAAGAGATGAAATGTTTTGAATGTAATACAAAACAAACATCACAGTCAATATCACAATGATTATTATAATAATATTTTTGCATCATTATCTCTCATATTAATTTTTGAACTGGCATGGTACAAAAGACACGGGGTGTTGTCATTGAGTTTAAACACGGTCTTTTTGGGCTCACAGATTTTTTATTAATTCTTTAAAATTTGATCTGACATCTGGTATTTATACTTTCACCCTGGTATTTATACTTTCACCTTGACTGCTACAGGAATGTTCTTCTTTAAAGAATTTTCAGGAAAGAGAGATGGAAAACTAAATTATAACTTGACATACAGGAATAGAATAATGTGAACTAGGTTGTTCACATGCATTATTGCCATGTATTATTCTCACTGATCATAAAGCCTTCAGGCTGATTTTCAGTTGCCAGATGCAAATTCACATTTAATTTTGCAATTAGAATTTTAAAAAGGGTAGAAGTTATTTGTCTAACTTGTGTTTATGAGATCTTCTAAGTTACTGAATGGTACTTGAGTAACTATTGGATCACAGTGATTGCTGATCCAGGCTGTGAATGTTCAGGCTACCCTGCTTGCTTCTGCTGTGAACAATTCAGATTGGTGGCCCAGTTGAAGGAATTGATGTCTGTATCCAGTCCAACAACAGATGGCATCATTTTTATATTTTTGCCAGCATTGATGTATCACATCACAGCAGATATATGTGCAAAGCTTTTAAATTGAAGGTATTGTGAGAGAAGACTGCTGGTGTCTTGAAAAATTAATAATTGTATTATCCTGAATGATGTCTGAGATGAGGAAAGTAAAAAAAAGTCAGTAGATCCTATAAACTCAATTTCACCATCAGAGCCTGAGGTATGCTTGAAATTCCACAGGCTGCACGTATTTTGCTGAAATGCCTGCTTCCTGAAAATAAAGGTCTGTACTGGTGAAAAAATTCTACTTTTGCCTTAGCTGTTCCTCATTTCTTAACTCTGCCCCAGCCAGAACCAGCACACTGACTCAGCCATGCTTCTGCATGATAAAATCCCCCTACATCCCCTCCTTGCTACTGCCAGCACAATTGCTTGTAGGGACATCCTGTGGATAAAAGCCGGGGACTAATCTGACAAAAAAACTTGGCAAAATAGAAGTTTCAGCATTCAGATTAGTGTCTGTACATGCTGTCCTCCTTTCCCAGGTAGTTGTGTTAACACAACAGATGGCTTCACACAGCAGGGAGACAAAGGAATGAGCAGCATGAAAACAGACAGCTTATAGTAAGACACACATTTTTAATCTACCACTCAGTAATAAACCAGGATTTTAACTTGCACTTAGATTTCTATAGTGCTGATTAATTCCCAGAGTATCTTTGAAGGAAAAAAATGCCCTCAGTTCATTTACACATGAATTTATTCTTGTGCCATCTTCTTGTGCACCAAATTTTCAAAGAAGCTGTAATATATGGAAGACTTAAGTCGCTTTTGTGGAGTTCTGCTCTCCTTTTTTGTGTTTCATGATTAATTAATATTTTCATTTTCTGTATAGATACAAAAGTTACACCAGAGGTCTGCTCAGTCAGACTGAAGGTCCGCTAGCTCGGGATCTCATCTGCAGTGGTAGCAGACAGATAGTGGAGAGTATAAACATATAGAAACAATTTGAAAGTGAACACTCACTGAAGAACAGTACTGGCTTTATTTTGCCAAACTCATTAAACTCCATTAGATATTCCAAAGTGTTTCCTCTGTTGTATCAGAGAGAAAAGAGAAAGTTATTTACCAAGAGAGCAGTTGTCCTAGACCTGTACTGTAACAGTTTTCTCCAGGGAGGTAGTAAGAATTTTCCTTTCAGCTTCAGGCTGACTCATCTGTGACTGGGATAAAAAAAAAAGGAGCAGGAGGAGTAAATTGGTACCTGGTGGAAGCTTTGCATGACTTGGAAGGAAGCTTGTTTGTGTGTGCTGATTGGGACTGAAGATCTGGACTACTCAAAGGCCAAAGACAAGAGGGTATGGTTGATAATTTGACCAAATAGTACTGGAGGCAACAAGATAATTTCACTGGTAGAATAACCACATTCAGAAATTAACACATCCCAAACTAACAATATATTTATGAATAATGCACATGTCCTAGGTTACTCAAGTTTACATAGGCTCAGATTAGTGAGCAGATTGAAAAGATTGACTAGAAGCAAAAGCCACTCTGCAGAGCAGTGATGAAAGTGATGAATTCAAGGACCATTGCATTCACAAACTATTTCCTTTCTAGAGTTTCCATGGTCTGCAAGGACTCAGTGGCCACAGGAAGGGACAGATACTGAACAAAACTCTATGGTATGGTGGATTTCTAATTTTTTTTTCCTTGAAGTCCTAGTGTGTTGCCAGTGTAACCTTTCTGGGGATACATGGTGCATAGAAAGACCATGTTAAAGGATTACCCATGACATGCTCAACATCTTATTTGAGAGAAAAACACATTCTCTGAGGAGTCTTTAAATTTCTATGTATATGATCCCAAAAGGATTTAATCAAAGCCCCAAAATGTATCCAGGGCTTTTCTCAGTCCTTTTTAAGGAATTGCCTGATCCCTCTGTCTTGGGTCCAAGAAATGAATAAATTTAGCGTAAAGAAGCAAATCCATGCTGTTTGTTATGCCTGTGTTCTCAGTTCTCAGTTTCTCAGTGGCTTGGTATTAGATAAGTTCTGTTCATAAGTCTCTTATGAAAACAGCTCAGCATCTTCATTTGCTCTTCATCAGTGCCAAAGGAGCCTCTACATGTAGAGCTCTCTCTGTACCTGCTCTGACATTTCTTTAATACATTGAAGAGAGTGAATGCCTTGGATTAGAATAAGCAATTAAAGACTCTTCTTATAACTTGTTGAATATGTCAAAAGTACAAAACTGATATTTTTCTGATAAGCATATTTTCCTAGAATAAAAATTACTGAAAAGTAATTCTTCTTTTTATATGTACTCTGTATTTCATCTCTGATTCAGACAAAAGAGCAGCTCAGTCACTAAACTTATTCATCCCTCAGTTGAAATGATTGACCAGTGTAAAAGTTGTCTTAATTTCAACATTAAAGAGCTTTGTTGATTGTGGGAAATACACTATAAAGATGTTTCTCTCATGTGTGATAAACTGAGCATTCCTGAGATAGAAAACAGACCAGGAGCTCTGAAACACATGATCAAACAATTGTGGCCATCTATGATTCTACTAACTTGCAGCTGCTTGTCACCAAAATTCTGGTAGAAGTCACTTATATATGGCAAAGTCAACACACTTCACAGTGAGCTGTGCACAGATCAAGACTATAATACAGTTCACATTTGTCAGCCACATTTTATTTTAAAGGTTTGGCTTACAGAGCAACTGAAGCTCAAAAACTTCCTTCTGTTTTCCAACTCAGCTGCTGGGCATAATCTTCAGTACAAGATCAGTTAGACAGCTGGGAAAATGACATTTTGAAGCACTGCAATAAGGTTTGCTAGAGCCCATCTGTCAAAGACCTTGAGGAAAGTAAAACATCTAGGTACAATGATGTATAACAGTCAATAACTTTGCATTTGAGGGTACGTTTCCTCTCCATAGGGCTATGCTAGAGCAAGCCTTGAAGAAGCTAGAGACTTCAAGTTTCCTAGGCCACTGGAAATTTGCTTTTAGATCTCTTTAGAGCAATCCATGGAAACTTCCAATTAGAAAGAACATTTCTCAGTTATGAGCAGCTGGATATCTCAGCTGTTTTTAATACTATTGACCAAAAAGTTCTGCCAAGATACTGAGATCTTGACAGTGCTTAAATGAAAAGTGTTCCTGTCTATTTTTGCCATTTATAACTAGAAATACAAATACACCTGGATTCAAATATTTTTAGAAAGAGAAGGAACATGCAACTGCTTGCAAACTCTTTTGTAGATATGTAAGATTCTGAACAGACACACTGGCTCTTCTGTCCTTAAACTTATGGGTAGCTTCCCCATTCCTTCATTTGAATACAGTATGTTGATTGGCTTGAATTTAAGCCATTCTTGGTTTTTAGTAACTGATGTGAGAGGGCAGGTGAGGACATAGTCTTCCAAGCAGGTACAAAGGACATAGGAATGCTTTTGTAGCCAGCTCCTATCACTAAGCCAAACTTGGTAAAGAGGGGATTTAAGTAATTTAACAGATGTGAAAAAAACATCTGTGTGCAAAGGATGCCTACTTGAAGTGGCTTTCTGAAGTCCAAGCATTTTCTTTTGCAATTGCTACATGTTGATGACAGACCTATAACAACTATCAAGTGAAGCATTTAGCAGAAGCTAATATTCGACTGCAGATCTAAGATATATTTAGCAATTTCTGCTGGTTAATGAACGTCATATCTTGACCTAGAAGTTACAATTGCTTAAATGGAACAAATTTTGTTTTTCTTTAAGTCGCATTCACCATTTATTTTCCCAGTTCTATGTCTTTGACTAAACCAGATTGAAATCCCGAGATCTCCAGCCTACTTTCATTCTGCTATAATAATTAATAAGAAGGATTTTGTCATTTGAATGGGATTGAATCAGAAAATGCTTTAAATTTTCAAGTATCATAGTTTCTATTAAATGTTAAACCAGTCTAAAAGCAGCTTGGAGAATAACTTACAGGCTCTGGGTGTGCATGATGCCTGTGTGGGTAACTTTTCAGAAAGATGCACAGCATAAACTATGGAGTTCAAGTGCCATTTATGTAAGAGATTTTCTCTATTATAGACATAACAGTCAGTTTCCACTGGATGGTGACACTAAGCTTTACTAACTTTCAGGTTAGCAACCATGTAAGAAAGACTAATTCAAGTTACTCTTTAAGTTAAATTGCAATATGATTATTGTAATTGCAGCTCACTAATACACTTTTAATTAATTACTTTCATAAACTTATTATCGCGGATATAGGGGAGTAAGAATTGGGCATAAAACCTGGGGATATATCTTATTCTTCCCTCATTAGGAGTATTCTCTCCAAAAGCCTTCTGAAGACCCCCTGGTCTTTGGCAGCATGAGGTGTCTCTTCTCTCTGAGGGAGACCCAGGCATGTATCTCCCTGTCAAGCATATATAAGATGTTTCACCATCAAACTACACCACAAATCAAGGCACATTCCGTAGGTTTTCTGTTCTTTCTTGCTGTCCTTATAGTTTGCATCTCTTTTTAGGTTCTGACTATATTCGGAGTGTAAAGAGTTGGATCAAGCGCCCACCACTCCCACAAGGTTTGTGACATGGATCCAGAGGGAGCTAGTGGGCAGTGAGCTGGTCAGCACTGAAAAAGCTGAGCTTTATGAGAAGAATGCACAGAAATCAATGATAGGTGCCCAGGGCATGCTGACACCAATACTGACCTTAAATTTCTCTTGTGGTAGACTGCAAGTCACCTGACATTGGGAAGGTTACAGTTTTGGGCTTAAGTGGCTTAGTACAGCAACTACTAAGATTTAAAAATCCATTTGTGAAGTCTCAAGTGTATCTTGTGAGACTGACATCTGTTTTCACGCACAGGTAATCAAATACAATAAGCAGTCATCCTGTTCCAAACTCATGTGTCATCACAAACAAACTTGTCACATTATAAAATAATGCGTGATACAGAATGGTCTCCCCTCATCTTGAATCAAGTTCAAGAATTTATTCTTTAGGATTTTCAAAGTTTTCAAACATATTGTACTACTGGTAGAAAAACCCCATGGATTTCATGTCATTCAGACTGGTAATTCATGTGTTTTTTCCACCCTACATGTTATATACTGTTTGCCATGAGCTGCTCACCCAGCATTTAGTGACATTTAGTGATACATGGCACTTACATGATGTATAAAAGATGCTGCTTTGTGCTTTACCTATTAGAAAATAATCCATATGCATTCAAGATAACTTTGCCTCCAGGTTGTAAATAATCTGAAGCAGATGTGACATATAGACCACATTCTATTTCTTTTCTGGACAATCAGCATTTTCCAAATAGATTGTGACAACAGCTTTTCATCTCTTAAATGCATCATTCCAACATGTTTCACCAACAGATGGGCAATTATAGATTTAGGAACACAGTATACATAGATCCTTCTCAAAGAAGGAGCTAGCGCATATTTCTATCTTCAGATAACTAGTCACAGAAAAAACCAGAAGAGGTGCTTAAATATTCTTTAGCACAGTTTTGGCAGTCTGGTTTTAGTGTGAGATCATTTCTTGAAAAGAGGCTCAGAGACTCCAGCTCTCATCTGTGAAATTTTGGAAGTTCCACTCACAGTAAACAAACATTGATAAATTCACATGCAATAACTTCCATCTTTTTTTTCTTTTCAACAAAGCTTATCAGAAAAGTGAAAAACTGGAGTATGAATGTCTTTGAGATTCAATAATGTGCTAAATAATATTAGTCTTTTCAACAAGTCTATCTTGTTTGCTTCAATAACAGATCCAAAGGAAGTGTGAGGCAGCCAGATGGCCAGAAAACAGCATCTTAAAGGGAAAAGGAAATCAATGTGAGAACATTACATAATAGAACAAAGTATTCTTTCTTCATTCAGAAGATTTTTTTTCCTGAAGGATGGAGAACTGCCAGACTGGCCATATTGCATTAGAAATGTCACTGTTTGCAGCAAATGTGAAATGTAGCCAGTTTCAATCAGTCAATATTAGCCCATCAGTCACTCCAGACTCATCCTCCATGAACTTAAAGAAACATACATCAACCTGCAAATCTTTTTCCCCTGTACTGAAATGTCCTAGCATTCCCTCTGTGAATTCCTACAAAAGTGCTCCTTTCCTGAGCTTTATAGCCATATCATAGCAATTTCCCCTCACATCTAGCTGGACCTTTTCGCATTGTCTGGTGTAACCAGTCCCATCCACCTAGCACAAGCCCTGTTGCACCTCCCAGGGAAGTGTTCAAGAGCTGAAAGATGTGACTGCTGACTTGGCTTTTTTTTCTTTTCCCTAAATTAGCTGCCAGTAATGGTCACATTTAGAACTGAAAAAGTTTTGATAAAGAATAAAGTCTTGAATTTTATCCAAGATGAGGGGGGAGCATCCTCTATCAGACATTATTTTGTAGTACCCACTATCATGCACTTGTCTCTCCTCCAAGACATACACAAGAAAAATGTATCTTGTTAACATAAGGAAAAACTATAATACTATACATACATGATGTACCATAATGGATTGTAAAATAGATATAAGTCATAAAAAGTAAACAGGAAATACAATGTTCCATTATTCCTCATCAAACCATAAAATGGCTGAGTTTGGGAGGGATCTTTGGAGGTCACCTGTTGTATTGCCCTGGCTGGGTGGGATTTGCCCAGCCTCAGCCAGGACGCAGCCTGCCCCCGGCGGCACCATAGACACCGGGAGGGCAGAGGGACTCCAACCCGGCTGTGCCGGGGCGGTCCCGGGCTGGGAACTCCCTTTCTGATTGGTTGTTGGCTGCCGTGGCTCCGCCCCACCCCTGACCGGGGAAAAACCACGCGGCAGAGCCTGAGAGAGAGAGAGAGCACATGGGAGAGAGACAATAAACAACCACCAGACCCCACGTGGTTGGCTCTCCCGTCTCGCCTTTTTTCTCCACTCTGGGAGCCCAGAGGGTGTCCCGAGGGACACCCTGGGACGGTGGCTGCATTCCCCAAAGAGCTGCCGGCGAGGGCAGCATGGGAACTGGCACAGCAGGCTAAAGGAGGTACTCACAAGCTGCTGCAGCTGAGCAGGTTTTTGGAGGAAGCTCTGAACTGGCCAGCTGCACCACACTATAGTCACCTGATCCAACTCCCCATGCTCAAGCAAGGCCACCTAGAGCTGATTACCCAGGGCCATATCCAGATGGATTTTGTATACCTCCAAGGGGGGAGACTCCACCACCGCTTTCAGCAACCTGTGCCAGTACTCAGTCACCCTCACAGCCTGTGCCCTTTGCCTCTGCTCCTGTCACTGGGCACCACTGGAGAGAACCCGGCTCTATCCTCTTTACTCCCTCCCTGCAGTTGAGGTCCCCCTAAACCTTCTCTTGTACAGCATGAACAGTCCCAGCTTTCTCAGCCTTTCCTCCTAGAAGAGGTGCTCCAGTCCATCATATTCCTGACCCTGCATGGGCCTCTCCCAGTACGTCCATGTCTGTCTTGTACTGGGGAGCCCAACACTGGACACGATACTCCAGGTGTGGCTTCAGCAGTGCTGAGTAGGGAGGGTCATCCTTTGACCTGCTGGCAATACTCCTGATGTGTCCATAACACAGGATACCATTGGACTTCTTTGCTGCAAGGGCACATTGCTGATGCACATTCAACATTTGGTGCCCACTGGGATCCCTGGGTCCTCTTCTCCCAGTCCCCATGATTGATCAAAGATCACTGAGAGTGGCCTTGCAGTGACACCGGTGCCCTCAGCACTCGTGGGTGCATCCCACCACAGCCCATGGACTTATGGAGGTCCACTTCACTTTAAGTATTCACTCACCAAATCCAAGTTAGAGAATCTTCCACATTTTATTTTCTCCTTCCTTTCTGGCTGGCCTTGCTAGTAAGGACTGAGACAAGAAAGGTGTTCACTATCTCAGTCCTTACAGCAGAGCTGCCCATTACAATCACTTCTTCTTGGTCGTCCTGCATGGTTTCGGGCCAGGTGGCCCAAACATTACTTGAAGAAACATCTGGCTCCTTATGGGTCCTCTAACACTTTGAGGTGGAGCCTGTGCTGTGGCTCTAAACCCTAAGGTGGGGCAGAAGCCGTCAACTGAAGTCAGGATCATGAGCTCCCAACCTCCACCTGCCCCCACCCAGCGGCAGCAGGAACCATCAGGTTTCTCAGAGATTCGTGGTTTTCCTCAGTGATTATGGACCTCATCCCTGGAAAGTTCAGAAGCTTCCAAAGCAGAATCCAGAGACTGCTGTGCAAACTGATGCCCCTTTTTGCTGTGCTTTCAGGACACTCAAGTAAGGATTGAGATACCCGTTTCAGGTATTGGGGAGAAAATGCACTAACTCAGCAGTCAGCTCTTTCTCCATTACTGGTGCAGTAAAATTTCCTTCTTTCATCTTAGTTTGAAATGAAACTGTATCTTTTTTTTTTAAATGGGAATTCTATTGTTTCTAATAGGTTGATGGACATTTTAAACCTGTATTTTTAGTGACAATTAAAAGAGTTGTCATTAACATTTAGAAATCAGGTATTTTTAAAAAATCTAACAAAACAGAGATTTTCTTCTGGCTCAAATACTGGAATATGGAGAAGAATAAATTATTAATGAATGTTGCTAAGACAGCATCTCTGCAGTTCCTCTAGACTTATATTTGTTTTTGAACTTTTTCTTCATACAGGTTCTGGCATTCCTGAACCTAAGCAGAGAGGCTCACCAAGGAACTGATTACAATGAAAACTCAGAGGAAAAAAGTTATATTTCCAGCCAGATTTATCCCTTAATATTGTTCACTTTGATTCCTAGTATACCAGTATTTGGACAAGAAAGGATTTGAGTATATTAGCTACAGAACTAAAAGTACGGGTTATTGAATCTACCATCAAATGCACCAGCTTTTTAAAACCATATTTCAGTATATTTGGACATTTTTTCCCCTATCTTAGCCTCATTTTCACTGAGCTGAAACCCAGTCTGACATTTTATCAATATGTTGTAGAGTGCCACAGTATCTGACCACGGGATTCTGTCGAATGCTCAGTCAAAACCAGATCTTGTTCAGATGAAGGTGATACAGGAGAGCTCACTGAATGACATAATCAAGTAGCTCCACAGAAAAAATTGTTATGATCAGCCCTGTGTTTATAAAGGAAATCCAACCCAGAAAATGCAAAGGGCCTTCCATTTAGTACAAGAAGAGCCACAATGAGTAGCATTATTCCCATTTTATAGCTGAATAGTCCACAGGTTGTGTGGCAGGAGTGTCTTCCAGTCTCCCTATTTCTTGTTTTATAGATGTCAGACCCCATGCTACTAAAGCTTCAGTGCTCTGTATTACCAGCTTAAACCAGCACACCCTCTGTATCTGGAACCAGCAGAGGCTGAGCACGAAAACCTTGCAGGAAGTGTTCATAGTATGATGCTGTGCTCTGCAGTTTAATTTGTCACCAGCTTCAAAGCTCAGGAGTTCACTGTGATACCATGCCCTGGTCCTGAGATAAAAATAAATGAAATGCCACCCAGATCCATGCAGCTACACAATGATGTAAAGGCTGTAGCAAATCTAGTAAGGTGTCCTCTAACTCAGAAGTCAGATGAAGTGGCAGCTGAAGGAGGTACATGCTCAGCAAAAGGGCTCACATCTTTTCCACATCCTCTGGTTACTTTCCCCACTATCATCTCAGTATTACTACCGAGACTGAACTTTAATCAATTTGCTCTTAGCCATGCCGCTGTCTCTACTGAGCTTTTAATGAGATGCTTGATCACACTCTCAGTGCAGGATGCTTCAGATACAAAATTCCCTCACAGACTCCCCTAATTGCAACTGCCTGATACTTCTATTGAGCAGAAACATGACACGATCCCATCAAGTGTCCTTCATGCTAGAACAACTACAACTCATTTAATGATTATTCACTTCCTTATTTAATAACAAAAATCTATGCACAAATCCAAACATCAAATAAAGCAGATTTTTAAAGGCTGTTTTCATGTCTCAAAATGCATTTAATTTAGTTTTGTCTTTTTTCTTCTTTGGAGGATTCTTGCATTACTGTACTTGGTTACAGTAATAGGATTATTGAGTTTACCCATGTATGTTGGAAAATATATCCACACAGCCTCTGATGATAAGATAGAATTGCTGCAGCCTAGGGGGTTTACTAAGAAGTATCTTCCATAGATTGATCCTTTCTATGTGTGGGTTGGTGTAATCATGTCCCCACCCTCCAGCATAATAAAATCAAAAAAAGTCACTGAAAAACTAGTGAAAATGAAACATTCCTGGGTGCCTCTTTTAACTATGTGCATTAATTCCCTGATATGTCTTCCTGTCCTCTCCTCTTCCAAATGATTTAGAGTGTTTTACCTTTGTGCTTCAGTGATTATGTCCCCCATAGCTGCGGAAAATCATTCACATTTTGAAACTGCAGTGAATTGATACTAGGGTGGTGTCTGTGGGATTTCTCAGTGAATTTTATTTAAGAACTCAGCAGTAATATCCATCAGTAATGAATGCCTGCAAGACACAGCAACAGAATACATATATGTATATGCTCAGACTTGTATTAATTACTTTGTCCTTCTTTTATCCCTCTTATTTACATTATTCCAAGAGATTAATTTTTCCTCTGTACCTTATTCTCTTTTCTTTCTTCCCCTTAAGCAATTTGCTTTCTTTGAACAAATTTTTAATTTTTGTGTTCTTCAGCAGTCCTATTTTTTCATATGTCTGCTGCTGTAGATAACACCATGACATAGTCAGAGGCAATATCAGATCTGTTCTCCTTCTCAAATAAAGGCAATATTCTCCTTCTAAAATAAATGTTATAAATTCTTAAAATCCACTTATATCATGACTGTCTTATCAAACAGGCTTTGAGGTGAATAATTTCATTTTTTTCCTGTGCAGGATAGAAAGGTAATTTTGTTATAACTAATCTTTCACACAGCACCATGTCTGTTTTATGTCTTATGTAATAAGTCCTGCCACTTTGCTGTTATTTGCTGGAAATGTAATAGAGTTCAAAGGCCCTAACTGAGATCAGGATCCTATTACAATAGCACTGCCAAGGGGAAAAAGAACTTCACCCCCTGACCCTGTGAAAAGAGTGGAATTAAACTCAGTAATAATCTTAAGCATGTTCAGGCTAGACATGGACAAGGAAATATGTGGCTTAAAGAATGAAAATACTGGTACCCCTGGTTTTTTCCTTTGGGGTAGAAAACTTTCATGATTTATCCAGGACACAGAAGGAATCCATGGCACAGCCAGATACAATTTTTTCCATCAATAATCTTATTGATCTTTATTTTTTGCATCTTTTTGTCAATAGGAGGAATAAGGTTTAAGCTGAAACAGCATAGAAACAATAGTGTTTTAAATTGCAATGTGTGAAACAGAAGTATAAAATATAGATTGGTGAGCACACAGGTATCACTTAAGACCCAGCACTATGACAAATCTTCACCAAAGGGTATTCTGAAAGCCATTCTGAGGTCTTTCTGTGGAGCCTGAGGCTTGGTTAGGGACTCCAGAGGAGAGCAAACTAAGTGGATAAGAATTGTGATGAATGGGGAGAAAGGAGCATCTAGAGGAAGCAAGGACTCAAATTGGGAATAAAGGAACAAAACTGGATCTGTCATAAACTGGAGGGAGAGGACTGGAAAAGAACAAATTTGCAAAAGGGGAATGAACTCACAGTGACACAATCTTCTTTAGAAATTAGATTAAAACTACAAATCCCCAACTCTCAGAGTTCCTAGACTATCAGCAAATCTTTCACAAATCCTCTTTACTATCAGTCAGTTTTTGAAGACACTATGCTGCAGCTCAGCTCGGAGTTGTATAGAGACTTAGCATGATCCAGGTAAGTATCTGTATGGTGACATACAGTCCACAGCTTTGCTTTGTTGCTTAGGCTTTAAAAAAAAACAGAGGAGATCACATGCAAAAGCATAGCTTAAAGTATTATTGATGCTTCCTACAGAAACTTAATAAATCCGTCCTGTGTCTTTGCATTAAAATTTGGAAATTTATTTTACACAAGAATTGTTCCCCATCCAGTGCTCTCTGGACAGTCCTGCTCTCGGGACAAATCAGAATTACACAGCGTAGGATGCTGCATAATCCTTCCATTAATTTTGCAGAAGTTAGAAGATGTGCAGCAGTGGATGTAGCAGAAACTTGATGAAAAGAAGGGTGGTCTGAAAATTCAGGGGAATGGAATGGTGCCCTGAATAAGTGTATCCCTCATTCTCTCATGGATCTCTCAAGCTACATCACCTAAATAGAACTTTTGGCAAGTGGTCACTACCTCTGTATTCCTCTTTCTTGCAACTCCAGACCCTTCCTGTGGTTTGAAAACATTAGGTATCTATGCCTGCAACACAGGCAATAGGCATTGAATGTATCCAGTATCATGTCTAAACTAAAACATATCTTGTATCTAAACCATCTGAAGAATCATTTCGTAAGCATCTCAAATTGACTGTCAAAAATAGTGGATATTTTCTAATTTATTCTGTCTCAGTTCTCTCTCTGTCAAATTAGAATAATAATTCCTCTTCAGTGCACAGAAGTGCTGTGAAGATAAATTCGTTAAGATTTGTAAAGCACTCAGACACTGTAGTGATGAGCACCACAGAAAAGCCCAAGAGGAAATTAAAAATTCTGCCTTCAGAGCAGAACTTAAAAATGTGACATGGGACCATACACTGAACAATAACAAAGAAACAAAATTATGAATAGTTCCTCATTCAGGGAGCATTATCTATGTATTGTGCACAGCAGGAAGCAGGAATCCCAGGTGGGGAGCAGGTTATATGTGATCAGTTAATTAAAACCAGGCTTAGAGTGCATGTCTGGAAATACGAAAATAAAGATTGGTGGACAATCCAAAGTCTGGCAATTCCAAGAATTGAGCATTTGGCTATAAATACATGGTAATTTTTTTCCAGAATGGTTTTTATGTTTAATATGTAAAAAGCTTAAAAGATCTCTATCTCCCTTAACTCCTTTCACTAAGACATGACAGCGGCCATAGGTTTGTCTAATGTTACAGCTGGCCTCCTCATTCCATAGATTCGATGTCGTATTTATCCTGCTTCTCTCAAATCAGCTTAATACCTTCTTTTAAATGTGTAGGATCCTACCAGAGACAACCGATCTTTTAATTTAACGGTGTCAAGTAAAAGGAATGCTGTTAAAAGAATCTGAAGAAAAAGTCAATTGTACCAATCCAATACCTGTAATATGAATGAAACCCAAAATTTGGTGACTGAATTATTTGAAAGACATTAATCCCATCTGAGATTAAGTTATCCCTAACTACAGAAGTGTCTTTTTAAATTTAAATACCCATAGTTAAACAAACAAAAGGCTGCTCTCAGCATTTGTAAGTATAAAAACTAGATTAAAAATTCACACTGACAGCTTGGTTTTGCCTTTAGAAAGTCACCTTTCTAATTCGGTTGGCAGTGCTCTGATTGTCTGATCGTTTTTCATTGCTCCGATTGCAACATCTTTCCTTAATAAGTCAATCAGGAAACTCTGCATGTGTCATAGTGTCCCAGTAGCCCATATCCCTTGCTTCACAGAAAACTTTTAATAAAACATAGACTAATGATCCTTAAACATACGGGACATGGGGTTTTCAGAAATAAGTATACTTTCTCTTATTATTTAAAAAAAAATCTATAGAAAGGGGAAGAGCTATTCTCAAGATCTCTACAAAACAAGCAGAGACAGGTAAGTAATTTAAAATACTTTTTTCCTAAATTTTTAGAATTTCTCCTCAGAATACCAGGAGTTTGGTTTTGTTTTTGTTGTATGTTTATTTGTTTGTTTACTTGTTTATTCACAAAAATGTAAACCTGGGATGTCACTTTTCCCAAACAGTACTGAACAATATTAATATTCTATAAATTCTCATGCATATGGAAGAGAAAGGAAGGGCACAAAAGTTTAAAATACTAGTTTGTTAGATAAAAGTACCTCTATAGCAGTCTTGTACTTTTGTACACAACTTCATTTTACAATGATGGAGAACTGACAAGGTATTAAGTGAATCAAGACTGATAGGGACAAGGTGTGTTTTAATTTATGAATTTAAGTCTTTCAAGCTTCCTTTCCATTTGTATATGGGTTTAAAGATTAAACATTAGAAAAAATTTAAAATGACAGCATGGAAAGGGAATTCAATTTATCCCCTTTAAAAACTATTTGGAGTTCATGCATATGAGTAGTTACTTAGTATGTATGATGAACCCTTTGGTGGCTGGCATCCAGTGATTGCTGAGTTTAGGGCTTTTCCTTTTTTATGTTTTTCCCACATTGATAGGACTCTAGTGAACACCAAATATGAGTGTAACCTGTGAAGAAAAAAATTATAGACATTAAAACTGTAAGATTTTATATCACAGAAATACAGATAATGGTGAAGTTAAGTAAGTCTGTCACACTTTGCTGGATAAATGTTCCATTTTTGGAAGATATCAGGCAGTATTCCTAATATAGGACAGTGTATTAACTTTATCTGGATCACTGGGCATCTTTCCAGAAGCAAGGCTAGAATGAGACAGGCATAAGACCAGCCATAACCATAAAGCTTGAGAGAAGAAAGAGTCTCTGTGGAACCAAACAATGAATTGTCTGAACTCACCATCCAGGCCAAGTACAAACAGACGGATCCGAGAAGACACCCTGTGACAATATATAGCGTGTCATTTTGTGCTCCAGGCACCAATTACCATAATAGAGCTGGAAGTTCTCATACTTTATCTTCATTGCCCTGACAATGGGTTTTAGATTTCCAATGAATTTTAGAAATCCTTTGCCCCAGGTAAATTTGAATGCTTTAGAGAGGTAGACAGAAAATTCAGCCCCTGGCAGATGTTTGCTAAGAAGCCCCAAGAAGTTGTCAGGCATAGCAGAGAGGTTTCAGCATCCCTGAGTACTTCAGAAGTCTCTCTTGGTCACTTAAGTGTAATGAAAGGCAAAACCCTTTTAAATCTAATTCTGTAACAACTATTCAGGTCTGAATTTTCACTTCAGGCAAAGGGGAAAAGGGTGTTCAAGAGACCTCAGGGGAAACTCTAATATGTGATGTAATGCAATACAAATGGTTGCAGGTTTTAGGTCAAAAGCTTCATTAGCAATACCTTCTGTAATAGTTCCGTATATTCTGATATCTGGAAAACATTGAATGGAACGTGTTAAGAGATATCCTGTCAATATCTCTGTTACACTTACATCTCCTGTTACTGTTGGTAATTTCATCATCAAGCCCATTTGCAAAACAAAGATGCTGTTGTGCTGAGGTGCAGGACATGCTTCAAGACAAGACTGGAGTATTAGAAATTAAATTGTTCATCTAAATCCCAGTGATGAAGAATTCCCAACTTTCTTTCACATCCGCCCTAATGTTTTTATAAATAATAAGAGATCCTTTTTTTGCTGAAACAATGTGTTCCCTCGAAATTAGAGAATTCACACTTTTCAGAAATAGGCAATTTACCAAGTACTGATCCAGTTTTTAGCTCCTGCTTTGTTACATTTTTAATCAAAAGTAATGCTTTCAAGTACACTTAGTACTAGGAATATTCAAATATATCACACTTTATAAGCCTTGAAGAGCTATTTGGAATCCCAGCTTATTTAGCAACCGAAAAAGAGCTACCATGAACAGAAGTCTAAGTTGGTGAGTCTCAGCCTGTAGAGTCTGCATTACTTAGAAAATGACAGAGCAGCCTGGCTGGCCTTAAGAAAGGGAACAAGCAACAAACAGGCACAACAGTGGGCATTTACTCTCACTGCAGAAAATCTGAATGGCTGGTTGAAACAAACAGAGGGGGGAATTCAGGGAGGCAGTACCCTTGTTTTTCCAGGCCTGAAGATAAATAAAAATTGCTTGGTCGGAATTCCTGTATGGGAGGTTCTTGTACAGCAGGTTACAGGATTAAGCACTGCACACTGGTGAAGCAGATCTTACACAGTAAGTTTCACAGCAAATTTTCTTCCTGGTATTTCTAATGCTTACAAAGCTGTAATAAGATACATGTCTTGTTCATATGGTGGTTCTGGGAAACAGCACACAGATTACATATTTATTCCAGCAGGATTAGGATGCATCCCTTCACAGAGATCAACAACAGAAGCTTCCTAAATTTGTGAGATCACAGGTGGTAGCCATGGAAAAAATGTATAGTTTGATTTCTGAAGTGTAACATGAGGTATACTGTCCTGAATCTATCAATCAGAGAAATCCAAATTTTGCAAACACTCATCTACAAAACCGGGGTATGTTCTGTCACCTGTGCTTGAAAAGCACTTTTCTTAAAAAAAAAAAAAAAAAGAGTCCATGAGTGACATGAAATCTGAAAATCCTCTAGCTACCATAAAATACTGTTAGTTATAGTAAGGCAGTAAACCAACAACATCACAATTAGTAGGCAAGCAAAAAAAAACTCGGTAGGAATTTAGTAGAAATATCAAGCTTGAAAAAAGCAAATCAAAAGGTTAAAAAAATAAATTCAATACAGCTGAAAGTTAAGCAGAACAAATATTTCATGGAATGATGGTGTGTTGATATGTCAGTGGGCAGAAAAGTTATATCAGCAAAACACAACAGCACAGCTCTGGGTATGTTATCCCATCAATATGCACAGCCAGACAGAAAATAAATTACAGCAGAAAATCACTCTTATATAATTGGCATTTAGTAATTCTTTGCTGTTCCTTACTTTTCCAATTTCACTTAAAATATTATCCTTCCGTAGCAGAATTTAATCAGAATGTAATATTCTTTACTAGAATTATCTGTGGGAGAAACAAGACGGGTTCTTCCTATCTTCAGAAATAAAAGGGATGAAATGAGTGTGAAATAAGAAGGTATCAGAGCTTCTGAAATTGACATTTCATCTCTAATATACTTATGGCCATATGCTGTAGTGCAAAATTTAAAGTAAGATACACTTCAGGTGTAAAATTGTTACAATATGGCACAATAATTTTGCCTTACTGTCACTAAAGGATTTCTGACACTTTTTTAAGAGATCCGCTACTAAAACTCACACTAACCAGATTCCAATTTGCAGTGCTTGTTAAGAGGATAGTGTTTACAATTTTGATGAAATTGATGTANAAACAGTTTTTGTTTAAAAGGAGACATATACAATGAAGGACTAAATAATTCATAACTGCAGACTTCATTCCCCAGGTGTAACACCCCAAAACTTCTTGAGCTGGATCCTACTCTGTTAAAATGATTTTGGTTAATCTGGTTGCACAAAGACGGTTTAAATGTGCTCTTAGCAGATACTCACAGTGCTACAACACCTTTCAACAATCCCAGTATGTGGCCAGGAGAAAAGAGCATTTGTGTCCTGCTGTTGGAGCTGTCCATTGGGACTGTGACCCAGAGGCCTCATTACTAAAGGAGGGATAGAGGGTAAACGCTTTTGTCCAAGCAAAACAGCTTATGATCAACCCTGTGATCACGATCAGTATTGCCTGCCCTCGGTAGAGAGCCTGTAACACATCAGTGCCCCAGAGCATCACACTGTTGGTGCATGACTAATGTTTTATATAATATTTAATGTATGAGCATGAAGTCAGCACTGGGCAGGAGGATTTCTGCTATCTGAGTGATGCCGACATGCTCTCATGTTCTTCCCTTGCTGCAGTGTCAGGAAATCATGACAGAGGGCAATGTAGGGAAGTCTTACGGGACTCGCGGATTGGGATGTATTTAGGGAATCAGTCGCTGGGAAACACTTTTATGCTACTCATCAGACATCATTCTGACAAGGCATAATTTTCAGGTCACTTAAGTATGCACAAAGAGGTGTCCCTTTTAGAAGAAACCCTTTCTCTTGTCCTACAGATGTGAGAGCACCCTGAAACAGCACTGAGGAAAACTGCAGATCCTGTCAAGTTTGCTCAGAAGCACCAGAAAATTAAAGGTACCAGGAAAATGTTAGTGAAAATGGAGGCCAACTGGCACATAAAGACTGCAGCTCTTCTTGTCAAATCTCTAGACAGGTCTTCAAGAGAGGAGCTGCAAGCAAGCTACCTGTCAGAAGTGGAAGGGCTCCATGAATTCTGACTCCCAAATCATGCCCAAGGATAATCTAGGCAATGTTTGGCAGTAGACAAAAATATGCCAGGGAATATGCTAGGATAGACATATCCAAAGAGTTTAGCAGACTTTGGATTTAACAGCTGTGAAAGTAACTATTGTGGCTTATCAGAAATTACTTCACACACATATCTGGACTGCATTGCTATTACTGGGAGTCAGGACCAGAAGACTGCTCATTTTTATAGCATTGCTCCTTTCAGTGATGTATAAATTTTGGAGATTTTATTAGTTGGCATTCCAATTTTAAAAGTATTTTAAAAGGTATTGCATGATTTATGCAGTCTTAATAAGAGATTTATGTCAGAGTTCATAGCTATCACCCAAGAGCCTCAGAAGAAAATTTAAAAATTTAATACACAGGAATACAGGTGGAATGTGGAACACTTATCCTTCTGAAATAAGAGGTGGATTCTAAGCTAAATTTCACCTTTCTTTTCTCGGTAAAAGTGAAGGTGATTTGACGTGAGAATTAGAAGAATGGCTACCAATTAAATGAAAAGAAGCAATTTTGGAGTTGAACAATTGGAATTTGATAGTTGCCTAAGTTTGTGACCACTTTACAATTTCACAATCTTGTTGCCCATTAAATCTATACTCACTCTCAATTTGTCAAGTTACAGTTAGGACAAACATTTATGAGTCTGGTTTTTTTATTAATCCAGTTCATCAGAAAATAATTTTCAATTTCAGCTGTCTACCAGTTTCTTCCAGAAATAGTACAACAAAGTTAACACAAACCCCACATGAATATTCCACAAATCTTGCAGGCCTTCTGAAGAAATGCTACAGGTTTTCACAACACTGAATGAACTTTTCAGCTTTCCCACTGGTGAGACTCAAGATCCATTATCTAGAGAAGCTGATTTGTGCCAAGCAATGAAATACAAGATGAAAGGAACAAATGATTTATTCCTGAATTTGACTATAGCTACATCTCCAAGCTATCAAGTGAATTTAGACTTAAAGACAGATATGATTCCATAGCTTACATCAAAGTTACACCAGATTCTCTGTAGTGCTAAACTGTGACAGCTGGCCATATGCAGATTTGAAACTGGACTACTCATATGGCACTTGAAGATGAATGCAAGAAGCATTTTTAAATACTGCTATTGTTTTTAAAAAGCAGAAAAGATACAGTATTTACTGCTTAAAGTCAGAAAGGTACTTCTGTACTGCATGCAAACCAGAATTGCAGGGAAGAGAAGGACTTAATGAACTCAGATGATTTTATTTAATTGCATATGAAGACCTATGTTTAAATAAGCTCATTAGAGTTGTCACATCAGGTACTCATCAAGTGCATATCAAATACTTACCAAGACAAGGAGCCAGTGCTGGGGCCAATACTTTTTAATACCTTCATCAATGGCATGAACAATGGGATTGACTGTACCCTCAGCAAGTTTTCAGATGACACCAAGCTGAGTGGTGCAGTTGCCACTCCTGAGGGACAGGATGCCATCCAGAGGGCCCTGGACAAGCTCAAGAAGTGGCCCATGGGAATCTCATGAGGTTTAACAAGGCCCAGGGCTGGTGCTGCACCCGGGTCAGGACAACCCCTGGTGCCAACCCAGGCTGGGGATGAACAGATCGAGAGCAGCCCTGCCCAGAAGGACTTGGGGGTGCTGGGGGCGAGAGCTGGACATGAGCCGGCCATGGGCACTCCCAGCCCAGAAAGCCAAGTGTGTCCTGGGCTGCATCCAAAGCCCCGTGGGCAGCAGGGGAGGGAGGGGGTTCTGCCCCTCTGCCCCGCTCTGCTGAGACCCCACCTGCAGAGCTGCCTCCAGCTCTGGGGTCACAGCACAGGAAGGGCATGGAGCTGTTGGAGAGGGTCCAGAGGAAGCCACAAAAATTATCAGAGTTGGAATTGTTCAGCCTGAAGAGGAGAAGGCTCTGGGGATACCTTTCTGTGGCATTTCAATACTTAAATGGGCTGTATAAGAAAAATGGGGAGGGAGTTTTCAACAGGGCCTGTAGAAATAGCACGGTGGGTAATGATTTAAACTGTAAGAGGGTAGATTCAGACTATATAAGGAAGAAATCTTTTTGGTGATGGTGGTGAAACACTGGAACAGGTTCCTTAGAAATGCTGCAGATGACCCATTCCTGCAATTACTCACGGTCAGGCTGGATGGTGCTCTGAGCAACCTGGTCTGTTTGAAGGTGTTGCTGCTTATTTCAGGGTGTTGCACTACATGACTTCTAAAGGTCTCTTCCAACCCAAACCATTCTATGATTTTATGATTCTTTGATTCTGTGAAGTGTTAAGTTGGTTGTTCTCAGAACAGCTACTAATAGGCAAACACAACACAAAGCCCACGTAACAGATTTACTAACTCTGATTTGCCTTAACCTTTACAGTTTTTAACAACTTCTTACCTTTAAATTTGTACCTTTATTCACTGACTACGTTGTGATCCTTGTAAGGCTTTGAACATCCTCCTCTACAATAGTTTTGTAACTAGAGTAGGATGTTATGGATGCCACAACAAACAAACTGGGAAGCAGCTCTGCTGGAAAAGAGCTGACAGTCCTGGTGTGCAGCAATTTGAGTGATTCAGCTCTGTGCCCTGTAGCAAAGAAGGCCAAAAGCATCTAATAACATGAGCACAGGTTAAGGGAAGTGGTTATCATGCCTCATATGGCTCTCACTGGACGACATCTAGAGTACCCCTGACTCCAGTTTTGGACATACAGTAAAAAAAAATAACAAATTGGAGCAAGTCAAGCTGAAGGTCACGAAGAGCCTAGCCATGTCCCTCAAAAATCCCTTCATGGCAATCTTTTGGTGGGTAGTTGACCTCTGGGGCTCTGCTCAGCCTCACATGGGACCCTCACCCCTGTGACAAACTTCTACCTTCTCCCATGGGCACAGGGGCTCCATTTAAGGAGTACTGGTCTCCAGCCACCTGCCCATATCCTGGCCTTCTTGGCTTGATCTTGGACCTGCCCTATCCTCACAGACTTGTGAGATGCCCTGGACTTGGGGTTGCTCTTACCTTCATCCCACCTGCACTGAGCACCCGCCCTGCTCCCTTCCTGGGGTGCCGAGATTGCTGTGAGGTTCCTGTCCTGAGAGAGATGGGTTCCCCTTGTCTCCCTGGGCCTGGGGAGATCCTGGTCCTCTGCTGCTGCTTGCCAGGCTTGTTCCCAACCTGGCTCGCAGGTAAACGAGCTCCGATGCCCACATGAACCAGCGACTGAAGGATTGATGGTAACTGAGGTTTGCGTGCCTCAGTTTCCCAGTGCAGCCCAACGCCATCCCAACAGCAAGTATTCTGCTGTTTAAGAAGCCAGCAGCGGAAGGCAAGAAGGAAAGAGTGGAAACTCTGTTAGCTGCAGTCCAAGTTTATTTTCTCCTGCCCTTGGGGGGACAGGAGGCAGTTACCTTGAAAGGAAGCTGAACAGAGAGACCCCGGTTTGCTCTCTGGCAGTCAGTTTTAAGGTATTACATCATGAGGTAGAGATAACAGAATTGACCAATCATGAAAGAAGGTACATGATAGTAAAACCAATAAAGACATCTCAGGGGAGGAACAAAATCAAACTAACAAATAACAAAACAGCTGGAGGGTATCTCAAACCACACTGGCCTGTTACAGGACTTGAAGCTTCTGTGATAAGAAAGCAGACGTGGTGTGAATGACATGCAAGGGATATGTTGCAAGGCTATAGGATAGCAACACTCTGCTGTGCTCTGGCACCTAGTCTTGATTACATTTTGAGCTGGCTGGTTCTCTGCACTCACAACGCAAATGTAGAGACATAGGTGACTGGAAACAAGGCATTGTCACATGGTGACAAATACTTGTGGGGTCCACAGCTATCCTTGTTACTACATAGAAAGTTCAAGGTAACAACTCTGCCATGTCTTGCTTGAATGGAGAATAATTATGTGAGACATTTAGAGATGTTTATTAGAGTAATTCATAGAAAAGGTGCCAATGGAAATCTTGGATTAACGCAGCAAAACCAGTCTTGCTACATACACTCTTTTCAAGGTTAGACATGTTGCATTCATAAATTATATAAGAAGACACTCAAATGAAACACAGAGGATGTGTCTTTAAATGTACTTACCTCATCATCTAAAAGTACCATAATAAATCAGATCAAAACAGTATTTCCTACAGTTGAAAAAGATTATTTTTTAACTAAGCACAAGCCAGATAGCTAATATAAACTAGCCAAGAAATTTCTGTAATTTGATATTGAAAGTGAGGAATGCTGATAAGCTACAGACATTATATTCTGTGCACTTTCATCAACAATTTTAGTGCAGTTTCAACTAAAATGGTGTAAACATAGTCCTAGAATATCTACTGAGCAGGGAAAACCCCATTTTTTACAAGACACACTCTTCATAATTACATACAATGTCAATAACTTAGAGATGATGCCAACATTTATGAAACAAAGAAAACTATTCTTATAAATGTTTCATTTAAAATATCTTTTTTTGAGTTTTTATTTAAATAATGAAACAGGATCAAGTCAGAAGCTTGTCATATCCTGCTTTGGATTCTAGAGGCTACAACTGATTTACTGCAGCTGATTAGACAAGGGCAAAAAAGGTAAAAACCTACTAATCAATTCGTTACAGTTTCACCTGCAGGTGTTCAAAGCTGGAAGATGCATATCTGCCTATTTTTCATTTGTTGCATATTGCTGCAAGCTGTGGAATTCATTGTGCTGGTCTTTGGATGTGCTCCCACTCCATCAGTGCCGATACACACTGGCTTCAATGTGCAGGGTATCAGCATTTCCCAGGAAGGGAGTCCTGCTATGTGGAATAATGGTCACTGCTGCATAAACCCTTGTTTGCAAATCCTGCTGCTGGTTTCAGAGTGATTCACTTGCCAGAGGTCTCATGAAAAAGTGTGTGTGTACTCACCCATCCTTAAAACATGGTGTAGGCCTGCCAGGGGCTACCTAAACTGTATAAATGTGATATAATCTGCTAAATACTCATTACATGTCTAGTGCCACGACATATTAGATATACCAGCAAGCATCAGATGAATTTCCAGGGCTGGGATCTAGTCAGCTGGCCACCATTTTACCAGTAGCAGGTAGCAGCCGAGTTTGTATTAAAATCTGAGAAAAACGTTGATCTCCAGTCTCTCTCTCTTTCTTTTTTTTTTTTTTTAATAGTTTTCCAAAAATTGTTTTTCCCCAATTCACTTTCTGAGAGAATCTATTTGTTAATGTATGTATGCTTATTCACAGACCTGACTAGCTGGTCTTTCCAGGCAAAATGTGTGAGCTTTTACGTAGTTAGAAGCAGCTTGGGATGGACTCAGAGTTTCAAAAACTGTATGGCAGATAGTTCTTTGTACCCAATTATTATTGCTGT
Organism: Dicrurus megarhynchus; assembly: GCA_013399195.1. Classification (NCBI taxonomy): domain Eukaryota; kingdom Metazoa; phylum Chordata; class Aves; order Passeriformes; family Dicruridae; genus Dicrurus; species Dicrurus megarhynchus. The sequence goes on along the minus strand of VXAD01010011.1, from coordinate 523,101 downwards.
GCCATGTAATACTTAAAAGACAATTTTAGTTGTGAAGTACACTCTGCTTCAAGAAGAGTAATGATGTGTAAAGTATCCCAGGGGACTGAGCTCCAGGAATATAAAGCACTTTCTGATAAGAAGAAATTCCATTTTAGAGAACTTCTAAAGAAATCCCTGTGTCTCTCCATAAAAGCTTCAAAGTAAATAATGGCAAAATTGACATTTTTTGCCTTGGGAGCTCCACTGTTGTCTCTTCCTGAATTCTTCAGCTCCATAGTTTGCAATGACATGGTGTGCCTCCAGGTACTCTCTTACTAATAGGTACTGAAAAAATACTGCCGGACAGGACAGTTCTATTACAAAAAGACACAGGATTTTAATAACATGTTTCTGACATCAGGACAACAGTAGTACTTTGGCTTTTCCCTTGAGGTCTATCTAGGCAGGAAAACCAAAATTATAAAATATGGCGCAACTTATACCCCATTCAGAAAAAAAACCTCCCAAGTATGGAAATGAGGAAGTGAGAAAAATATTTTAACAGGTTTAAATATTGTAATAACCCTTGGCACCAGAGAAAGGTAAAAATAACAGTAGAGTAATCCAATTTCACAAATCAAATCCATGCAACTTTTTTTGTTACATCTAGGGAGAGGTTTTGGGAAGAGCTGCATCTCTTGGTACACTGGCTCTGGGAAACACCTCTCCATCACTTTCCTATAAAGATGTCAAGCTGCTTAACCAGCCATGGTGCTGTGGAGACAAATTTATACAAACCCTTAATCCTAAAGGCTTTTCCTTAAAGGAACAATACCTAAAAAATATGTAGTCTTATAAACTCTCCCCTCTCTTTCATGTCTGCCTTCCTGGGGACTTCCAGGTTAAAGAAGAAGTTTACCTTTATCTTCGGCTGCTGCTTACATTTTAGAAAGACTCCTGTGCTTTACCATAGTGGATATAAACATAAGCTATCCAGAATTATTAAATCTTCAACCTGTTCCGCTGTCTCAAGGCAAAGGCTAAGCTTCTAGACCATGGATTAACAAGTTCCGTTTTAAAGATTTTTTTTGCTTGCTTGCAGGATTTTATTTAGTTTTATCAGTTTTGTTCACAATGTAATCCTACCAAAAGCTGTGTCAGCACAACCTAGGGTAGTAGTATATTGCAGCTTGGGAGGAGGAATGTGCATTGAGTGTGAAATGCAGGAATACTTCAAGCTGGAATTCATCCTCAAGGTGGGTTTTCTTAATACACTGAAAACTGTTTTAGACAAGTGTACTCACAGTGAAGGCCATGATTTATTTAAACATAGCAAGTAGCTTAGCATGTGCATTACACTTCTGTCTTCTCAGAGTAGAAAAAAATCTTCTATCCCGGGTTTGGAGGGATCAGTATGATGCCACCAAAGAGGTAATTTCACCCTGTTGCTTCAGGAAAGGCACTCCTTAGTGGCAACGGTAGCCTGAGGAATTGCCACACTCATCCTCCTTCCTGGACTGCTCACGCTGAGCCTTGTGTGGCTGAGTTGTGCTGGCCCGACACCTTTCTGGCTGTGGTGTTCAGCAGATAGGGAGCACACTTTGTTTGGAAAATCCTAACAAGTCTTACATAGTGAAATTATGTACGTTTTAAAATAACAGTAAGAGTATTTTTTAAAAGCCACATCATGTCCTTTATCCCTTTTGCAAAACAGTTGTATAAACGCTTCTGGGAGCAGAAGTGAGGAAAATGCTGAAGACTGAGGAAGGAAATACCTTTAGGGTGGAAGGGTAGCAGAGGAATCAATGCTGACTTCAGGTATTGTATCCAAAGATTTAAAATCATGAACAGCTGTCTGAAATAAAACACCAACAGAAAGCTCAGTGGGCTTTTACCTAGGTACATCCACATGCAGCTGGCCTGCTTTCTTGCAGCTGGAAAATGAATTTGCTTTAACACCATTGAAATCTTTTAAGATGGCTTCTGTACCATTGGAATGGTAAACATTTACACTGTTTTCCAGTCTGGATAAGTAAGCAGCAAAATATAAAGCCTGTGCTTTTCAAGGAGAGACATTTAGCTGAGAAATTATTATTCCTTTAGCTTAAGAGTAATAACCAGCTCTATTTTTGTTGGTTTGGTTTTTTTTTTAATTAGTCAGGAGCATAATAATATGGATTAGCAATGCTGCTCCACAGAGCTAGAGGTAGGAAAATTAAAAGTGTGTCAGTCAGTAATGCCATCTGATGCACAGGATAAAATTTGGACCTGTCATATCAGTAATGTGGGATCATTGTAGTGACATTGCATAAATGCTGTAATTATTTTTTAATTGATCTAAATGCTCAGGAACTTATTTATAGGTTTTCTGTCTCCTACCTTATCACAAGTTGATGCAGGACATTGTTTAAGCCCCCTGCTAAGATTCCTGTGTGTGTGCTCCAGTACTTGAGCAGTGTATCTGAGACCATCTATTAAGCTGCAGCCTATGACTAATTAATGGTAACAGCAGTAAATTTATCAGGACTTTAAATAGTTTTAGGAAATCAGGAGTTTGAATGTAAAATCAGAAATTTGAATGCAAAATCAGAAATTTGAATGCCTGTCTTTAGCTTTGGATTATGAGTGGATACTCCATTGCATGCTTGTTTTTTGTACTCAGGCATTAGCAAGGATCAGTAGCAGCTTTCAAGAATAAAACCACGACTCGAATTCCCTCACATCACTTGCAATCTTTCCTTATGTCTGCTGAGTTTTAATTCATTGTAAAATTAAACAGAATGTGCTGGTTCCTTTTACTTCTCTGAGAAGTTCTGTGGCAGATTACAGTTTACACGGATGAAAAACAAATTGTGTATGTGCACATTGAGCCTGCTTATTTGTACATGTATATACAGATAAATGTGCATATATGTAAATATTTATGGAAATGTACAAGTATGCTTACTTCTGTTAATCCCACCATCATTTATTTAGCCACCATAGAGAAGCCAATATTCAAATTAATGTGTATTGGGATGGAAAAGCATTGGCAAGTCCTAGGATTTAGGAATGTGTATCTGCACCATAGCTTATAGCTGGGAAAATCCTGTCAGGTTATTCTAAGGAAACCTCCAGGCCCCTTAAACACAAAATGTGTAGTTTTAAATAGCACAGCATAGATCTGAAAAGGGTCTGAAGGCAGCACTAGTCAGATCGTGGTGTTGTCATAGCAACAGACATTGAAATTCAAAATATGAAGTACAAAATGGGGGTGGGAGAAAAAGAAGGGTAGAGAGCAGAAAAATAGAAAGTAATAATGAAAATCTCTAAAAAGAATATGAAAATAAGCCTTCTATAATCAGTGATAAAATAACTATAATATCCTTATTCTGCTTACTATTATTAGCGTTTTTTCATCTTTCCCATACAAAAATTTGAAAATTCTTTATAAATATTAACAATCTACACCTTCTAAAATCCCTCAAGGAAAGTATTGATGTTGTCATTTATAGATAGAAATACTGAGGCAGAGAGTGCATTGCATAAATAGAATACCTACAGCAGAGGTAAAAAGAGAGTTCGGCTGTTTGCTCAGCTCTGTATTCACATGCTCTTTGCTTCATTGCTTTAACATGCCTCAGTTTTATGATGTTATTATCTGGATATGCAATAGAAGAACCAGAGTAATTTTCATAAGAGTGGTAGCAACATTATTCTCTTCCTGAAACAAAAGCTCTGGTGCTTTAATACACATTTTGTATAGTTATTTAAATGTTTTCTGGTATTTCTTTACAATAATAGTGACAGAAAATAAGAAAAAAAATGAGTAAAATGGTAAACTGCAATTTTTTTTTCAAAAATGTACAATAGTTTAGAAAAAGACACTCATTCATTCCTAACTCATCAAGGAACTGCAGAAAATCTAACTCAACAGGAAGGAATTGATATGCCTTTGTTGGGGATCAAGGAAACATACTGCAGGTTAAAAGCTGGAGATAATGTTTTTGTTGGGTTTTCTTTCAAAATCTATTATTTTATCTTTCACAGACATCTCTTCACAATCTTTACTTCTGAGTATATATCTATATTAAACTCTCTGTATTGCTGACTTGCACATAATAGAATTCTTTAGTATATCCAGGAGCTTTTTTAATGTTGAGTTTTGCAATGACTCCCATTTTACTTCAGCATTTTGAAAGAGTGATAATAAGGAACTTTCCATCTCTCTATTTCCTACATTTATATTTCCCTTCCAGGCATGTAATTTAGCTTACAGTCATTATTCTTGAAGTAATATAATGCTACAGTATGTCTCCTAAGAATAACTTAGAGGTTTATCAACATCAGTATCAGCAGTATTGAACTACAGATAACTTGCATGTCACATCCAGGAATTTTAGCCAATGAGCTATAAACAAAGAAACTAGATAAAGGTAGAAAAGAAGCATTAAAAATCAAGAAAATGTGCTGAGTGAATTATAGACTTGCCGTGTACTAGAGGAGTTGCAGCAAACAGAAGAACAAAGGGAAAAGGATTCTTGAAACCTACAGCTTACCTGAAGAGGACAAGAGTTTTACTACTTAAGAAGCAATCCCTGGTATATCTAGGGTCACAATGGTGGGTGTAATAGACTATGGTAGACTGAAAATTCTTTGGTACTTGGGAAGCCGGAAGAAACTGAAGCAGGAGCTTACAGAAAATGAGTCATGTGAGCGATGAAGAAAGACCCAGGATACTGAACCGATTTCTTCAGGTATTTTTACGACAGAGCTGCTATTGTTTCAGGTGGTTGGGCCATGAAGTACTCTGCCCAGTAGCTGTTGAGGAGTTGCACCATGGAACTCGGCACATGTCCAGGTGCTTGCCAAGTTTCTTGGGAAGCAGTTTTGCAATGAGGTCTGAAATAATGCTTCAATGCCACCGTTGTCCAAACCAGCAGGTATTAAGTACTTATGTTGATCACCTCTGGTCTAGAAGGAAGATATAATGTGTAGGAGTGAACATTAGGAGCTGCTGAGGGCAAAATGGAAACTTTCAACATGGTTTATGAGGGAAACCCTCCTGCTGCATCATGAGGTTCTGAAAGGTTCTAGCTTTCTAACGTACTCCTCAGAGAGGAACCTAGGTGTGGCTGGATCCAAACCCAGTCCAGACTTGGTCAAGAGTTTATGTCTGAAGATTTTTATAGGCATAATTGAACCTTAGTACAGCTTCAACCTGCAGAGTTAAGGATAGCAAACCAACATAGAAGAATTATTTTTTTAGTTGATAATAAAAATGCTTAGACTAAGGGACCTTAATCGGAATTTGTTACTACACAGTGAAGATAGTTATAAGTACTAGTATAGTGCATGAATCATTGAAGCAATATTGAAGGAATGATAACAAAGCCAGCAAAACAATTATTAACCAGAGATTGATGTTAACCATACCAGCAATCAAGGGCAAATCCTTTTTTCTCAGCCTTGAGGAGTAGCACTGAGGGGCACCCCCATCTAAGAGTGGAATCTCTACACGCATTCTGGGAAGTGGTGTGCTGGAATTCCCCCCCATTAAAAAGAGAGGCTGGGCTTTTGTGGTATAAAGTGATTCAGAGTCAGATGTCTCTGGGCCGGCAGCATCACCTCAGCAGCTTGAGATAAGTTATCAGCACTATCACTTGCTGGTGCCTCTAACAGCAACTTCACCTGCCACATCCTCACCAGTGCTGGTTTCCATCAGGAAATATTGTTCTTCACATCCTCAGAATGTCTAACTTTGGGACTGATGAATCAGGCCGATTCTTCAACACCAAACACAGCATGAGGCCCCCTCTCCATCCACCACTGATAATTTTTGCAAATAGGGTCCAGTTTGAGCTGTTTTACCCCCACTTAGGCAGAGCATCCTGCTAAAGGAGCAGAGGGGGGAGGTTGGAAGAAAGTACACCCGGGGACTGACAGAATGTGTTGAATCAAGAACACATCCATTTCCCTGATCCTTTGTGTCTCTTCTGATCCTTGCAGGAAGCAGCCTCTCCAATTTTGTACTTAGGTACGGGGCCCTGGGTCAGCCTTGGGAGGAAAAGGGCAAAGGAAATATGTAATGGGCTGAGTGAAGGAATGTGTGCAGAACTGGAAGACCAAGATAGGGAGGAGAGAAAAGGATTGAGATCTGCATCCTTTTACAAATAAATTTGCTAATTTGGATTTTAATTGCAAGTGCTGATGTACTTTTAAAGGTTTTTGTATTCAATTAATGATTGCACTTTCTATATAAAATTAACAATTTGATTTTCAAAATATTTTACATACGCCTACACTACACTGCAGTGACTATAGTATAGGACCATCTCTTTTTCATCTCTATTTAACAAATATATGAAAGCTTTGGGGAAAAAAAGCCAACCTTGTTACATAAAAAAATGCACAGAATCCTTTCTCCCTCAAAAATCAAGTAGGTTCTTCCATAAAGTTTAAAAAATTTTAATCAGAAAACTAAAGAGGAAAGGTTTTTCTACTGTTGTACCATTGCCTACCAGTTTTCACAAAGTTGAAGGGTCTCAAGGCCAGCTAAACTACCAAACTGTAGACAAAAATCACGCAACATCTTCTGTAGGCATGTGAGACTGACAAGATGTCTGCCCAACAAAATAATCTGTGTTTGAATATAGCTGAACCAAGACTGGCTCAGGTTGTTTGCACCTGCATTTGTCATAAAACACTCTAATTGATGATTTCTTACAGCAAATTCAGTATTAGTATGCAAGATTTTTATCTCAGCTCTAGCATAGCTGGAAATCTACAAATGTAAATTACATTTTAAACTCCCATTTTCTAACTAAATAGCTCGGTTTTTTCCTTCAGTACTATGCATATTTGTTTATAACTGCATATAGGTCTCGATTTGCCTCATGGTGCATAGAGATGAGGTACAAAGGAATGCAGTTTTTTCTCATTTCATAAACAGGTAAATAAAGGAAACTACTTCTATAAGCCGCATGGGAAGAAAATGTGTGAATGGCATAAACAGAGGCAGAAAACTGCACATAGCAAAGTTTCATTAGCTCTCTTGAAACACTCTGGTCTAAAAAGGAGCCACAAATTGGAATATGACTGCTCTGTGCACATCTTGGTTTTTAGCCTCCTTCCTAAATACCAATCACTGCCANCTCCTTGTCCGTCTGTCCGCTGGCAGCTGCGATGCCCAGGAGTGGCTCTCCAGCATCTCCCACCGCTGAGCCTCATGCGCCTCCGTCCCGCCGGCACCCGCGCGTCCCTGACGGCGGCGCGGGCAGCAGGGACCCGC
>VXAD01010011.1:415265-514381 GCA_013399195.1 Dicrurus megarhynchus | reverse complement strand
GTGTCAGAGGCGCCGCTCGCCCGGCGGCGGCTCCGCCCCGGCAGGGCAGGGGCAGCGCGGCGGGCGCGGATCCCGCCCCCTCCCCGGGTCCGCCGCCGAGGTCCGGGCCGGGGGGCGGGGGGAGGCAAAGGGCGGGTTCGTCCCTGGTCCGGCGGTGCCCGGCGTGTCTATTCCCTCCCGTGCTCCGGCCGGGCTGGAAGTGCTGGGAGTAACGGGAGGACGCGCCGGGCACCGCCAGGAACTGCGGTGGGTGACCATCCCCGCGTCCCAATAAATGCAACAGCCGGGGGCGGGGTCCGTTTGGGTTTTTGAGTTCTCTCCCTCCTTGGTCCCTCCGTGACAGCTCTGTACAACACAGCGGCTGCCTTAACTTCTGCATTAGCGTTGGAGCCTGCACGGTGGGGCCTTCTCAGTGCCGCTGCCCCGGCGCTTTTCGTGTGCGTTTTAATGCGTTGTGTGTTTGAGATTTTGGTATCTACAGGGGGACTGAATACTCACATATTTGGTATTCGAGAATGGATTACACAGAAGGGCATTAAACATCCCTTTTCATATTGGCGTATGTTTCTGTTTGGTTTGACTTTACATGAGCATACACCCTGAAATGACACATCCCGTGTGAACACCAAGGGTTTTGTAAGACCTTTGAAACAAGCCAGCTCATTTTCTCTTTGCAGGAGGGTATCACTGCTTTTCAAACAGGTGAAATAACTTTTTCCTGCTTTGAAACAGACCTGCTCAAAGTGGTTTTGGTGCTTTGCTGTATTCTAATGCAGATTCCTTTGAGGAGTTGCGGTGTGAAATAAACCAGGCGTGGTGCATGAAACTTCTTGACTAAAAAAATTTATTGCGTATTAAAATAAGTTAATTTTACTTGCTGAATAATACCTAACAAGGAGATTGCTGCTACAGTTCATTGCATGTAAGTGCTAGTCTTTGAGAGTCTCAAAGAGGTGGGACATTCACACATCATCTGCTCATAGTCAAAGCAAATTGCAGATGATGGACAGATTGTAGGTTCAGTTAGAGTCATGATTATTGTTGGTGAGACCAATATATGTTCCCTCATTTTATAAATCCCTTTTTAATGTGTTGACAGAAATTGTCAGTACTGTTACAACTTTAAAATATACACATGTGGAATGTTAACCCCAGAGAAGTTGGGCTTCGGATATATTTCTTTGAGGGAGGATATCAAGTCTCGTATGTACAAGGTTGCTTACTAGCTGAGCAAAAGCTCAGTTATCCATCACCTTTCCTGATTTTCCACATCTGTAACTTCATGTCACAACTGAGTCTTTCAAAGGAAGGTCCTTTGTCACTTGGTATTTGGTTTTCCAGTGTATAAAGGGATCATGTAGAAATAATTCTGATACTTGAAAGCAAAGACAGGCTGGAGAAGGTGATAAATAATATAGAGAATAGAAATTTTCAGTTCCTCTGAAGTTGTTATATAGAGCTTAAAGACTAACTAGCAACAAAAGATAAAAGAATGCAAAAATGTGTGCACAGGATGTCCAGCCAAGTTCAGTATCAAAGAACTTTAGTGATGCAAAGGTGAGATGGGCCTTTGTTAAGAGAGGAGGAGAGGTGACATTTGCTCCACTAGATTAGAGATATTTAACTAAGATCATAACAGGGAAGTAAGGTTTGGCTACGGGCGTTGCACTGCAGTTTGGTGACAATGGGATGTATTTCCATACGTAAAATATTCAGAGCTCAGTGCCATTCTGCCTGCCATGGAGAGCAGAGGTGCCTTGGTGGTACGAAGTTGTGTTAGATGCGAGAGTGGGGCAGGCATCTGGTGGTCTGTTCTTTGTCCGTGGGAAAGCCCCTCTCCCTGCCCAGTCTGCCCTCCCCACTTGCCGCCTGCCCTCGATGTTCCCTCAGCTGGGAAGCAGCAGGGTGAAGGAAGGTATGTTTGCCATGTCAGGCTGAAGGCGGAGAGAGCTGGCAGCACGCCCGGAATTGCTCCATACAAGGAGATGGGCTAGGAGCATGAGGTCATCATTTCACAGGGAGGAGTTTTTTTGCAGTGTGTGGGAAGTAGGTCTAGGAAAAGGAAAAGAGACTTTTTTGCTGGGGGGGAGGAGAAGCGAAGCAGTAAAAGAAGAGAGGAAAGCCTAAATGTATTCTAGCAGGAAGTAAACTGCATGTACGCACCTATTCTGAGATAAAACTGCCCACTTAGGACTGGCCTAGTTATAGTGTTGATGTGTTTGCCTTGTAAAAATGGATTTCAGAAACTTAGTGGAGAGCTTTATTCTACAGTAGAGATAGTCTTGGAATTGTTGAGTAGTCACTGTTTCATTAGGGAGTTAAAGGATTTAAAATTCTGTGCATGAAAATATGCAGAAAATTTCTGCTGTTTAACATTTATGTCAGGTAAATGTAGCATTTCTTTTTTATCCTGGAAACTTTTTCTCAGTAGTGAACGAGTGAAATTCATAGCTTTGTTTCCAGGGTTTGGGGGAAGATAGTTACCTCTCATTTTAAGAGCTGTGTATATGGTCTCATACAGTACCTACAAAGTTTTGGTGAGAATTCTTAAAAGGCAGCTAGAGTCCTTCTAAAATGGCTTTTATTTTTGTGTTTGGGATTATTATTCTTTTTCTCTTGTACGACAGCTTCATTGGATGGAAGGCTTTGATTGCTGTCAACTTGTAGCATGAAATCATATTTGTGACCATTACTGTAATATTTTCTATTTTCTCCTGTAAGTTTAAATGCAGAGTTCAGTTTGGTTTTTAATGTAATGAGTTTAATAATAATAATAAAACAATAATAAATAAAATAATAAAAGTAAATAATAGGGAATTTTTAAATTTCTGTGTGTTTCCCTTATGATAATAAAAATAAAGTCCCAATAAATAGGGCTTAATGCTGTTTTTAGTCTGAGTGAGTAAACTTTATGACATCATTCTACTTTGGATTTCAGATTACTGTTTGCTCTATAGTAACCAGCTTCCCTTGCATTGGTGCCTTCTACGCTTGAAAATGCCAGGAACTTTAACCATGTGCAATTTCAGACTTTCTTCTTCATATCTGGGTTTCTTACTAACCTGCTTACAATACTCAGATGTGTGTCATAGCAGTCTGTAGAGACAACTCTCTCTACTCATAACTTTACTGCAGTTCAGTGGCTGATTTCTGTCCCCATGTACGTGTTTCACAGAATTACTGATCTTTGGAGAGTACTAGTGGGCTCTTTATAATCTTGTTTATGTTGTGGGCTTGCACCTTGAGCAACATGGGTATTTCTTTAGGCTTTCTGATATCGCTGCTCTTATTTTCTCTGAGGGGACAGTTACTACTTGCACAAAATCATTCCTTTAGGTTGTTGACAGGGTGAATGTGGAGTAACAGCACTAATTGCATACTGTGAGAGCTTTCTGTGATGTAGCTTTCTCTTAATCACATGAAACTGTCAGCTGTTGAGGGGGAAATACAAAAATCGTCTGTACACTGGTAATCTGTCTTTTAGGTATGCTGTACAATATTGCCTACACAATACTGTAGTCCACTTGCAACCCTCTCTTAGTAAGAGCTAGTAAGAAAATAATTAGTGAGTAAGGACTTAACGGTTTTTATTGTATTTGGCTTTTTTTTATATGGCATTCAAATCTTGGTCTGAAGACAGCTGTCTCGCAATTGTCATTACTTGATCTTAAGAGTCTCACAACCTTTTTTTTTCATACCATGATTCTGTAAGTGGTTTATTTCAACACGAGGAGCTGAAACATTAAGAAATTAAGCTTAAGTGTAAAACTAAATTACCATAATTAAGACCTAATGAAAAATCAGTTATCTTGTGAGTAGTGGCAACCTGTGAAAAGTTTGTGAATTGTTGCATATTATGTAAGCACTCTTTGCCAGAAGCAGAAGTTAAATCCAGAGTAGTGTTAAAGTGCATTAATCATGAGCCGTTTGTTCACTGAAATTGCCTGTTTAGTAAACGGGAGACATACAATTATAGCAGTGAGCATGATAAGAGTCGTGAAGATGAGCCCCTCTGGCAGAGTGCTGAATCAGACTCAGAGCACTCCATCCTCTCTAATAAATGAGTTGGGCATTTCTGGAGAAAAGGCTGTGAAAGTAATTACACAGTCACAGTGTGCATATTCCAAAAAGGGTGGAATTTAGGTTTTCATCCTCATTTTGTGCGTCTCTTAATTTTGTACTTGGTTTGTCAGCTTTGCTGCTTTTTGCCAGTTCTGTTTATGCCTAACTTTTTGTTTTAGAAAATTTGGAAAATCTTATTCCATACATTGACAGCATATTGTAGCTTACATGGTTTGTCATCACATTTGTAATGTTTGCTGTTTGAATTGAGAGTGGCAGTTATAAGCTGTTTTCTCTCTTAATAGAGAGTTGGAAAGGATGTAGATTTAATGGTTATTTAGTAAGACAGGAATTATTTTATTGAATATTTCTTGCTCTAATACTCAGACAACCTATTAATAATGGCTCAGCTGGTGGAGGTTGTTAGCTGCTTCACTAGTAAATGACAAAATTCACCTTTGGTAAACCTATAAACAAGTAGGAGTAGCATAGGATAAATCTTGATTTTTGGATGCATAAAGTTTGTTCTATCTGCTGTTAAATTGGATAAATTTTTTAAAATGCGATCACTGTAGTGTATTCTATTGTGTCTGCTCAAGTACAGCTTTTTAGAATTATGCTGAAGCTTACTTTCTATGTTTTGTGTGTCTTTAAGATAGCATCTGACGTCCTAGTTGTGGCTTCTGCTTTGAAATGTTCCTAAGTGTGAAATAATAGCCCACAGCATTTGTATTCTTACTAAGTTTAAGGAAGTACAGATAAGGGAGTACAGTCAAGCAAAGTGGTAAAGTTAAAAAATGTGACAGTTTAAGCACTGTAAAAATGGTATTTTTGAAACAAGTAGGCAATTAGCAAAATGTGAGAATTGCAGTGTTAAGGAAAATCATACAACTTTGCAGCAGCTTTTTACTGATTAAAAAATAGAAAACATGGAATCAGAAGAACACATCCTGGTTTATTTTTGGTATATTTGTTGTATGTCAAGGCTGTAAATGCTGTGTTTCTTCCCAAGGAGAGTGTCTTTTCTGAAATTTCCATTCTATGGTTGATAAACTGAAGTTCACCAGATAAAAGGAAATGCCTAATTTGCCAAATACAGAAAAAATGTTGGCAGCTGACATGTGTATCTGAAAAAGCAAACAGTTCTAAAGGGACTCTGTACCAAAGATAGAGAAAAGCTATATATTACCCAGTTCTGTCTTTTGGATTAGGTGAATGTTGAATTTGGAGGGGGACATCTCTCATCAGTGGATGTGTTAAGTAAATTTGAAATTACTGTTTTAATAAATTTAATTGGCATCCAGATAATCTGATTTATCAAAATGATTTCTTTTTTTTTTTTTTTTTTCCCCTTAATATGAGAAGGTAATTATATGCCGTTCTTACCGAGGTCAAATTCTCAGTTTGAGTCAGTCCTTGTGTTCCTCCATGGTCTTGTAGTTTTCCATGCTGCATGCCTTCTAGCTCTGCTTCTCTGGAGCCAGGTGGTACCCTCTGAAAGGAAACCTGCCCGTGGCTGATGGGAGTTTTCTTCAGGCTCTGCTTCAGCCACGGTATGGAAGCTCATTGCAGCAGATTTGTGCTCTTTGCAGAACAGTCCTCAAGAAGTATCCTGTCCCTGTATGCCTTGTGTCCCAAGGCTTCCTGTTTCCAGGAAGCATGCATTGCCTACCCCATGCAAAAAATCAGTCTGATGGGCTGTGACGTCGTGATTTCTTGTGCTCTAGTATTTCATCACCAAAGTCACCCCATCCAGGCTTGGGGAGCCTGAGAGGGGATGTTGGGGTTAGCAGCCTGGGTGTGGTCAGTCTGCTTTTGAGGGGGGAGCTGCCATTTCCAAAACTCTGATTAAGCAGATGGTTGTTAACATTTGGCCATTACAATAGCATGGCTTGTGTCCCGCTACAGAATTTTTCTCAGATTAAGTTGGGATTTCAGGTTTAAAGATGCAGTCAGTCAAATTCCCTTCAGCTGTCTCAGAGTACGGTAAGGCAAGAATTCTGAGAGAGCTAAATAACCCTTGTCTACAGTACAATGTTATTGTCATCTCTAACCGGTTTCTGAAGACTATCTATGAAAGATGCTATGTTATGAAGAATATTGTCCTTTTAAATGAAATATTGGCTGCCTGCTGTGATTTCTGGAAAGAATAGTTTTGAGAGGCAGAAGGACAGACTGTGTATAAAATAATAATCTATTGCAATAAAGATCAGATAGGCTGAATCTTACTTATGCAAATCAATTTCCATGTAAAGAGTCCAAGCATGCAGGTGCACTTCAGGACCACTTGTCCAGATACCTGGAAGAGTAAGCCTCTACCACTTTTAATTGTTTGTAATAGCATCCATTAATTAAAGCTTGATCCATTCATACATTTTCAGATGAGAATAATACCCTTCAGAATGAGTGTTCCTTACAGCTAGGATAGCTGATGATACCCAAACAAAACTGACTGGAACTAAGAAAAGAATTGGTAGGTTTTGTCATATATTTTGGTATATACTTGTAGAATATATGTACTGAAATTTGTTACACACTTAAAAGCATGTAAGAAGGTACAAATGCGTAGTTCAGTCATCTGCATTTCTGGTGAGAGTAACTGTATCCCATTTAACAGAGAGTTACCACAGTATCTTTTAAGATACGGAGCATGGGAAGGAACAGTCATTCAGTTCAGGAACGGCAAACGAAGGCTTGAGGCCACACCTTTCACTGAACTACACTATATGTTCTATTTCCTGCTGTGTAACAGTGTAACAGCCTGGAATATCAGCAGTTGGGAAGAGACAGGACTCTCATGGACCTGTGGTCCTCATGGCCAGTATTTTCTATATTAAATACTGTGTAATCAAACTGCATTAAATGTGGTACAGTGATGCCAAGGAAATAAGTGACCTCGAGAAGACCGAATGAACAGTGAGTTAACTAAGTAGAGAGCTTAATGAACCAGAAGGATGTAATTAGTTTAATGAAGGAGGAAAGAAGAAGAAACATCCTGATTGCTCTTTGGATTGCTTTTCAAAGAGCAATAAATACTTGGAACTAGATTATGTTTCTCCTGAGGAGACCAGTATTGTCATATATTATGGACTAATGGCAGATTTGTTATCTAATTGTTTTGTCTGAAGTGAGACATTCTGCCTGATATTGGGCCATAGGAAGAAATTAAATGCCTCTAGACTTTTAAAAGTATTTCACATCCTGTGGATTTATCTTTTCCTATGGCTGTCCTTAAATCTTGAGAGTTAATACAGTGCTACTGGAAGAAGTGTCTAGTAGTATTCTGGATTTCTAAGTTGACGTGTGCAATGGCAGCAGCCAGATGAATTTTGAGACCTGAAGTCTTAAGGAAGGAGTCTTAGGTGTAGCTTTGTGATGATGAGAGACCCTCAATAGGAGTATTCTTCAATCCTGTTTCCCCTGGAGAGATGCTTACAGAGGCAGCCTTGGGACTGAGGGTTTGCATGTGGATTTTGTGTGTGTTCATTCTGATTTACCATGCATTTATCTCTAGACAGATTGATATCAAGATATGAAGCACTACTTTCAGAGGTTTGGGGTATTTTTTCGAGTAAAGAAGATTGCTTCCTACCTTCAGACTAGAGGACTTGGTATCTAATTGAAATCTAAATATCTAAAAGAAATCAGCAAAGAGATAAGTTAGCTGTGCATAGAATAACTCTTTAGTCAAGATGGTTACTGCAGGTACTTTTTAATTTCAGTGTTGACTTTTGCTAGAAGTTGTTTCTACCTTCACTAGTCATCTAAGACAAGAAATCTCTTGAAAATGCAATAGTTTAGTTTTCTTTAGTTACTCTTTTTTGCTCAGAAGTTTCTTTAATACACTATGTAATATATACTTTAAGCAAGCTTGAGTCACTGATGCATTTTTTTTTCCTGTTTTCATTTTGTGGCCAATTTTTGGACACTTTAACATCATCTAGTTCTTTGTAATTCTGGAACAGTTCTTTTCGTTAGCTGGTAGAATTGGTTAACAGGGCTGGAGATACACAGTACCTGCCCCATGATAGTAGTTTTAGCAGCCTTATCCTGCTCAATCCATTTTTCTTCTAGGATTTAGTGTGGAGATACATGTTGCAGCACTGCAGAGTTGAGAGTTCAGTGAAAATTTTTTGGTCAGGAGCTCTCAATTGAGACCATGCTTTTCTTTGCCTTTCCTTGCATCCTGGAACTGAATTTAGGGAAAGTGTAATTCTTGGAAAAATAGATGAAGGAAAGCTTTTTTTTCTTGTAAACACATGAAAGGTAATGAGAAACTAGGCGTGTTTACCCTTTGAAAGCAAAGGGGTGTGTGTGACTTATTTTGTCACTTTTTCAGAGTTACTAAGACACCAGAAGAGTCTTGAAGCATTAGTGACAGGATATGATTTGTGTCACCTAGACTAGCTCTTTTCTTCCTAACTTGCATCTGCCTTCACCTTCTTGTTTTTCTGCCTGGTGAGATTCAGTCTTGCTATTTAGCTGTGACTGTGAGGTAGAAACTTCTACAGGGTGGAAGCAAAACTAGTTGAGTAACTGCACCTAAAAAGCTCTTACTGCATGGTTCACTACCAAATATCAGCTCTACCCTTTGCCCATTCTGTCACAGAAGGCCTGAGATGATAAAGAGCATGCTGAGAAAGTTACCAGGCCATGGGAAGTAGCAAACAGCTGGAGGTGTGGTGGAGAATGAGATTACTGTATAGAATAGTCTTGGGAAATGGGAGATGTCATCTGGAACAAAGCAGGGGTCAGTGAGCATGAAAGCTCACTGGCTGTCTGTAGGCTGGATAGGATGGATGTGTGGTGGGGGAAGAAAAGGGAAGATGAAGTTATGTGGAAAAAGAACATGAATTTTTGGATAACGAACAAATAAGGATATATGATAATGTTGTTAGGAAGAGGGTAAGCCCTTGGGCAAGGAGCTTGAAAGTAATTTGAAGTAATCTCTCTCTTTTTATCAGAGTTGGTTGGTCCTACAGTACCCCACCATTTTAGCTTCTGACTTCTTGAGTGAGATGGAGACCAGTTAGAGGGTGTTTAGAGGATAGCAGTGGTTTAGAAAATGATTTAAAATGAAAGATTGAAAAAATTAGAATTGTGACTTGTGATTCTAGGCAGAGAATCTGGGAGCTGGTTTTTTCAGCTTTTATCTGCTTTTTTTTTTTCTTTGGACTGCTGACAAGTGTAAATCCTATTCTTTGATGAAGCCCACTGCTTCTTATTTGCATGTCTTTTTAATAACATCACAGCTGCAGGAGTTGCTATGGAAAAGCATGGTCTTCCTACAGCTGCAGAGATAAGAGAATGAGAGTGCACTGTTTGAGGATGTTTGCACATGACCAAGTGAAATCCATGTAGCTCAGTACTTGCTGCTGTCAGATAAGAGGGGGCTGTTGGCACAAATGAAGAGTAATAGTTCCCGTTCTGCTTTTACAGTTTAGAGACATCTTGAGATGGAACTCTTGCTGTTCTACAGATCTGTGGTTTTTTAATGAATTTTTATAATTATTCTGTACTTCTTTGTTTCACGGTCTCAGAAGTGTCTTTAGGCATTGAATTATCTCATTTAATTATTTACTAGCCAAAGAAGTACATAAGAGCAACTTATTTAAAATTTCATTTGATGTTCTCAAGTTCTTCTGGAAAACACTTCAGGCATCTGACATACCAAATCACTTTGTGCTATGATGATTTTTTTCTTTTGGTGTACTTTGATCTTAGACCTGTCATTCTTACCTGTTTTGTGAGCTAAAAAATTCTCTTTACTTTCTCTGTGTGTAAGCTGCTCCACGCTATGATCAATATTATCTATACCTTTTTTGGTGCTTTATGTTTTTCATGAGCTAGAAGAACTTGAACATACAGGAATACCACTAATGTATCAGCAGCTAAGAAAATGTTACATTTACCCTTCCCTTCGTAAAAAATAGTCTGATATTCTGGGTGGTTTCTAACCTGACCGCTTGAAAGTGCTGAACAACTGTTTTTGATGGTGTGTGTTCAGAGACTACTGCAACTTTTTCTGGTAATGGTATTAAATAACTCCTACCAGTGTATTATGTTGCATTTATTGACACGTGACTTCATCTGCTGTTTTCTATTCTTGCTGCTTAGAGTTCTGAGGTTCTGCGAATTTTGTAATGATCTGTCAGTGTTGATTAATCATAATAATTTTGTATAAAGCACAGATGCTTCTGTAATGACACAAAGGCAGGTAACCATTCTGAAGATCAGCCCAAGTCCTGGCACAGATTATGGTGAGGCTTCTGAGCTCTCTCCCCTGTCAGTCTTTGTCTCTTAAGTCTTACCCTGCAAGGTCTTCAGTTCTCTAGCAGCTTCCCATCAGAGACATCAGCAGAAACTTCCTACTTTCAGTGCCTTTTTCCACAGGATCCTTGATTCCTTCACAGAACTCTTCAAGTTGTGAAACATGATTTTGCTCTGCAAAAGCTGCATTGGATTTTTTTTCTTTTGAATTATTCTAGTCTACGGATTCTTAGGTATGGTTTTAACCACCTTGTGCACTATCGAAGTCAGGCTGTGTTGTGCTTCTTCTGATTGCCTTGGCAGCTCTGAAAAAAAATTGATTTATTTTCCACTCTTGATTCCTCTTTGCTTAGCTCACCTTAAGCCTGAGTTTTTGCAGAATTAATAATTTGGAAATTTGATAGCTGATGCTTCAGTGCTTTGGCTCAATAGCATCTGACTCTGGTGAATTTTTACTATTAATTTGGTATTTTTGATTGCTTCTCTGATGCTTAATTTTTAGAAAATGCCTTGTATATCCTAAATCTAAAGAGGATCTGATTGGGGATTGGCCTTAACTGTCTCGGTAGTAATTTCAGTAAACAACAGGTCATCTAGGTTTTCGGCTCAGAACTTATCTTCTTACGAATATGTCTTTTGTATCTTCATTATCTAGTGGATGATTGCATTGAGGTAGTAAGATATCTGTAACTATCAGATTCTACTATGTTTGAGCTCAGAAATGGCAGTGGAAATTTTGTGAGATTTTATTGCCCTCTGACAGATGGCTGTGCAGTTCACTGGAAAGCTTTTATTATGCTTCCATGTCCTAGCTAGTGTCTGCCTTTCAATTAGACCAACATTGGGCTTGTATTACCAGCTTTAAGTTCTACTAATGACCTGTGTGCAGATGAAAACATGCACATAGGTACAAAATTGGTAGTAACTGGAATTCTAAAGAAAAGTTGGGCTTGCATTTAATTTTTGTACTGACAAAATTCTGCACTCTAAAATATGTGATAGAGTAGTTAGTTAAAAAAAAAAAAGGTATGTTCATTGTGTTCAGGGAGCAGAAGATAGAACTTTTTTGTGTTGAAGTGGCTCCAATCTGTTGTTTCATTTGATACATGGAATATTTTAAGGGCTTCGTTTTACCACATGCAATTTTTAACATCTGCTTGAAACTTGAATGTGCCCAGGTGCTGCTAGTGGTGTTTGTTCTACTTTCACGAGTCCCATTTGAATGTGGATTGGGACTTGTGTTCCTGTCCGGTGACAATCTGGTGTTTCCACCTGGTTTTTATTTGTGTTAGCAAGACTGGAGCCAAATTTACTCTTAAGGTTTTCTCCTGCTTGTACTTTTTTGCTAGTGAAGAGTTTCCCTTGGGCTTTGTGACTTTGGAACAAATGATTTTATATCTGTTTTTTAGAAATTTGATTAATTTATAATGCTTATAATCTCCTGCATTTTTTTTCTCCTTTCGTATCTGCTTGCATAGCTGCTGTTCCTTTGCAGTGACTGAATGTTAGCATCACTCAGTCTTTTCTATTTTTGGTCATGGAGAATAGAAGTTTTGTATTTATATTAGGCAGTTCTTTGTTTGTTGAACGTCACTAAGTAACCAGAAAGGAATACTAAATAATGCCTGCTTAAATGTGAATTAAGACTATCCCTTCGTAAGATTTTATAAAAGTGTCTGTGGATCAGTGCTTTGTTTTAAATAATGGAGATTTTGAAAATAGTTTTGCTTTCTTCACCCTTCCACACTGTGTCTTTCTTTCAGTTTTGCTTTATGTGTTTTTCTTACAAGGGCATTGCTAAACTGTTTTGGAATGTCTCATCTAAAGTTGGACATTCTAGCATGAGATTGTGAGTGAATGCTTATCATGGGTCCACATGTAGATTTTACGGTATACCTTGCACTTGTAAGCTGTATGCAAGGCTTGTTCCTTACCATTTTTTATATTTTATATACTTTTTCTTATAATATAAACCGTCAAAAACCTTCTGTGTCAGTTTGCTTCACCTAAATTGCAGTCCAGAGTTACAACTTGAAATTTTGGTCCTGCTAGTCATCCTAATTTCCTGACCTCTTACTTTTATAGATATTAGAGTAGTTAGAGCCATATAAGAAATTCATGTGTCTTGAGTAGTTCCTTTCTCATGTTGCCACTTGTTGTGTTCAACTTCTATGAAAACACCACTGCTAACTTCATCTTTCATATAACAAACCTTGGCCTTTCAGGCCTTCATTTTCCTGGTTAATGGGCTTCTGTTTTTGTTTTACCAAGGGCAAGGTTCATAAATAAATAAAATTGTCTAATTTTTCAGCTACAATACTTTTGTATTAAGAGTATTGTCATAAGAAATTCCAAGAACTTAAAAAAAATATTCTCTTACATGTGCAGAGGCAAAATTATTTCTTCATTCAAAATTATGTGTATACTACTGCTATTTGCAGTGTACTACTTGCAGTCAGTTGAGAAGTCTGCTCTTTTCTTTCAGTTCAACTGTCTCTTTAAAAAAAAAAAAAAGCAGCTGGCTTCTGGTAATAATCTGAAAATGCAGGGCAACTTACCTAAGTTTGAATTTTGCAATGTATTTGAAAATGCTGAAATAGTAAAAAAAAGTTTGATATGTTTTTCTTTCACAGAGTCCCCAGAAAAGAAAAAAAAAGTGTATTCCAGAAAGTGAAAATCAGAGGAAGTAGCTGCTGACATAGGAAAAGTGTACTAAAGGACATTTCTGGAGGAAAACTTCTAAGGTATGTAAGCTAAGTTATCCTTTGCAGAAAAACCTTCCTGAAAATCAGCTGCCTGCTTTGCTTGGAGTATTTCAAATCAGCTTGGAAATAATCAGACTAGCTTTTATTACCACTTCAGGCGTTTTATTGTTGACAAAAGCTTTGTGGAATGATTAATTTTGCTGGTTTGTGTTGTATACACCATATCTATGCATACAAAGATGATCATCTGAATATTTGGTTAGTGTAAACAAATGGTAGGTAAAGCATGTGTTTTGTGTCTCATAGTCTTGTGCATACCAGGAACAGATTCTATACTAACAGAAATGTCAATTGTTTGACTGTCTAATTTTTATTTAAGATGGGGATGGAGAGCTAAGAATTATTTATTTCATTATTTTAGTGGAATGTAGCTACTGTAAGCCTCACATTAGAAAGACTGTCTAACAAATTGATAACCTGTTGTAAAAATGCTTTTAGTTCAGTACAGAAGTCTTGATTTTGAGGATTTGTCTCCAGAATCCAAATCCTCTTTCTTTTCTGATTTTGACATACTTTTAATGTTTGTAGAAAGTGTTTGCAAAATAAAGGACATTCTGTATTCTCTGCGATTTGGAGCCCATGCAGATTTAGGAGCAATCTAAATTCATAGACAGCATATGAAGAGTGAGAGAAGCCTGATCTCTGCTGTGCTTTCCTTCTGAATTTAACTGGGGGCCAGGTGTCCTTTCTGGGTTTGTGTTTTTTTAGTTGCCTACCTTGTCACTCGTACTGTGAAACCACAAGTTCCAGCTGATGTTTGTACATCCATCTTTATTTTAAGATTACCGATCACAACCTTGGATATCATTGATGGCAATATGTAGCAGAAGGCACCAGTTGTTTTAAGTGTAGGAGAGCATCTTGTGGAAGTGTCGTGTTGTACATGTTGTTCTTGCTTGCTCATTTGATTTCAGTCAGTGTCAGACACAGGACCTTTGGTCTGACATGGCATGGCCACTTTCATGTGTCACAGACAGATTGCAGTCTTTAAATTAAATGTAGATTGGTTATGGAAACCACTTTCTTCAGAGTTGCTGCTGGAATCCAGGAACATGACTAACTGGAATATTGGCTTTATTTCCTGAGGGGAGTGTTACAATATTGAAGGATTATGTGACTACCATTGAAGTTTCTCACTGTTAGGCTGACAAAATTTAACATTAATTTGTTTGGAATCTGACTGCACCCCTGTGTTGGTGGTTGAGAAAAGTTGTAAATTGTCTTCGGTAACTCTGCTTAAATTTAGAACAGTTTGAGATCTGGTTGCTCATTCACACTATGTTGTTAAATGTACATTCAGTGTGTACCTCCTGTGAATGGTTAGTTCGTTGTTTTGAGCGTAACACTATAAAGAAAGTAAGGCCTACTTTCTTGGAATTGACTGAGACATATTTGACTCCTAAGCTTAACAAATATTTTTTGATTAATTTACATGTCCAGGAATTTTTTTTCTTTCTGTATCTATGTGTCTATGTCTATCTTATATTAAAAAAAAAAAATTGTCTTATTTGATGGTACTAGTATTTCACTGCTTTTACAAAACATGCTAGAATTCTGTTTGAAACTTCACTGACATGTCAAATGACACAAACTTTGTTCACGTGTGGAAAAAGAGATAAACCTCATGGGTATCTACCAGAAGCAGCAGAAATCTCTTCACAGTAAGAGAAAAGCAATTCCTGAAGGTTTTCTTCTGTATGAAGTTAGCGTATCATATTGTTGTTATCACTTCTCCATCTATCTTCTTTTAAAACATTATGCCAGCTCTGTTTTTTCCTTTAAGATAAAACACTCTCCCATGTTTTTTTGAGAAATATTTTTTTTCCTCAGAATAGCTCTCACACTGTATTTTCATCTTGTGAACATGAGAGAAGAAAGTATGTTTGTGTCTCAAATCCACCATATCTCATACCAGTTCTGCATTAAATCTTTTCTGGGTTCAGATTTTGCTGTACTTCTCAATTTTGCCAGTAGTCTGTGATTGCAGAATCTGTTTGGGAATCTGTCTTTCAGTGTGAGTATTTTAATGGTGTATGGTAAAGCAAAAAAATACGGGAATATTAGTATTTCATAATCCAGTGAGCATGGGGCAGCACTAGGAGGATCGCATGACGAATAGCCCAGCTGGTTTGCTGACCTTAAGCATCTTCTGGTGCCATGGTTGGAGACACAGGGCTGATCTGAATGGGTCACTGTGCCCAGGTGGTCATTGTACGTCCCTTCTGACTGAATTACTCTGTTCTATTGGTCTGACCCTCCAGGGCAGCTGTCATCTCATCTGTGGTCACTATTGAGGGAGATACCAAGCTTGGAAAAATACCTGTCTGTATTGGGGCCAGATACTGTCTTTTTGAACACTGGCCTTTCAAAATGTGCTTGTGTTTTTTAAGAGTCTTTGAAAGTGTTCATATGTTTGGTAAATCTTACAGTTCTGGCTTCAAATAAATGGCTGTGTGATCTGTACTGTTAATGTTTAAGCTATTAAAAAAGTAGAAGTGGTTTTAAGTGACAGCATTGGTTTTTAGCTTATCAAAATTTAAGCTTAGTTGAGTGGCTTAGGTCTTGAATACTTCTTCACCACTTCTTGTCTCCACATTAAAGCACTTGAATTTGGCTGGATTCAAACGTCTTGATTGAATGTTTTCTTAATTTACATGGAAGTCACATGGCAGCTGGCTTAGCCATTTGGGAATCATCAGTTCTGAGTCTTTATGCTTGTTAGTTTTAGCAAATCAGAGTTTTATCACTTTTGCAAAACAAATTTTTGCTGTGCTGCTTCTGTCACAGTGAAAGAAATAATTTAAAACAAAGACCAGAGTCCAATGTGTGTATAATTTTTGCCTATGTATCCAGGCATCTAATAGTGGAATTGGAAAAAATCTGGTTACTGCTTCGCGAAGAGCAACTTAGCAGGCTAGCGTGAGATATTGTTGAGTCTTTTGTTGTATTGATTTTTATAATCTTATGGCTCGTCTGTAAGTCAGTAGAAGGAGACTGAAATATCACATGCTGAGAATATTTCCTCCTTCCCTTGCCATACTGCCTCTCAGTAAAAAACAGAGGCTAAGGTAAAAGCAAGCAAGCCATTACTTACAGCACAAGGCCAGACTTCACTGTGAGATTCAGTTCCCATCTCTTCTAAATCTGGAATGTAAGAAAACAAGGATACTATCTTTTCCCACGGGTATTGTGCTAGGATAGTTAGGTAATGTGCTAAAATGCGGTAGGAGAAAAATGAAAAGTCTTGAAAGTGGATCTAGATCTAAAGGGTATCAAAAATTCACTAGTACAGGTTTAGTCATGTTAATAAACAGGGTCTTTAAGATTTTTTCTTTGGTTCATGTTACTAAAATGTTTGTGGTTCTGCAAGAGTGTTCCTGAATTTTAACTGTGGAGGTATTTTTGTTAATGCTACTGATAATGACATAGTTCATAAATACAGCCAACATAAACTATTTACTGTTGCTGTGTATGACTGAATTCCTAGCCATCATGAAAAATTCTGGCTAAAATATACAGCTTCAAATTAAAGAGCTTATGAAAGCTTGCAGTAGGTTTAAGGTTACTCATACAGCCTCGACTTGCCTGTATTGCATGGATACATAGCAATGTGGCACGATTGTAGTTTTCTTTATTGGATCTTTGTTTTGTTGTGTAGCATGGTTTGTGTTCTAAGAATAAACACAGAATAAACGCATCGTACATCAGGCTTGTTTCAGAGGCTGCTTGAGGTTCTGATTTGCAAAATAGTCTGAAATTTAGCACAGTAACTGAAGCCAATAATATATTTATTTTTTCTGAATACCTAATGTGCTAAAAATGCTAGGCACTCTGAAAAGTCTGTCTTTAAGCCTTGTACATACCAATATGAGCTGCCACAGTGTTGACATTAGTTTATGTGTCTCAGTTCTTAATGTAAAGTAAGAATATTAGTCCTACTTCCCTCAGTGGACTGCTAGGAAGATAAATTTGTTAGTGCTTGTAGAACACTGCTAATTTAAGTGGTAATGTAAAGCCTGTGAAGAAATAGTTATTTCTGTGTTAAAAAGAACCAGGACTTTGCTGTAGTGAAGGAATTAGTGAATAGGCAGTGTACAGGCTGTGTCTGCATTGCAGTCACAACATAAGGGTTGCAGTTTATATAAGTTTATCTTACCTAGTTGGAAGCTGATTGGTATAGGAACAGGTAGTTGGTGTGTACACACAAAAGAGGGTCCAGCCTATATTACAAAACCTATGCAAGGGTGTGTAGAAATTCCTTACATGTATGGTTTCAGCTCTTTCACAATGTAGCTGCATGTTTATCAGCATCAGATGGAGGTGTTTCAGAGCTAATTCTATCAATGTGTCTTTGGCCTTCGGTTCTGCTACAGGATTTCATAAGGCAGCATATCTTACCTGTTTATCAATCTTATTTCATGTCAATTTGGTACAATAAGACTGGACTGTCCTAGGGTAAAATGGTGTGAACTAAAGAGCTCTGACCCAGGGGGACCCAGTGTATGGTTGGATGGAAAACCTGGTTTGGGGTATTTTCTGGTTTTTGGGAGGTTGAATCTGCAGGTTTAATGGCGTGTTAACACAGGGTTTAGGAGCAAACTAGCTTCTAAATTGTTACCAGTTTCCTACAGATGCAGTGCCCGAGAGCTGGTGTTTTATTTGCATTTTTCTGTCCTCTTAGAATAGTAAACACCAGAAACAAATGTTTCAGGTTAACAAGAGTAGAAAAGTGCAGTTGGCAGCTTGTCTGGAGATACTGTTAGCTGTACTTATTTGGTTAAATATGTAGATTGGTGTTTGTCTTACATGCTCTTACGTTTTCCTTCATACTTACTTTAGGTTAGGGAGGTACCTTTTTGCAGGAATGGAAATTGGAGAGCAGTTCTGAGGCTGAAATCTTTTCCAGTCAGAGCCTCCTTTCAATTTATACTGAGGTAAATGTATGTGGTTAATCTTACGATTAAGTTATTTCAGGGTTAGGCATTAATAGTTGCTCTTTAGCTCACCAGAAGTTTTTCTTTTGATAATTGTCTCATCAGTCTTGTTCTCCTTTCAGATGTGGTGAAGAGCCTGTATTTTCCCCTGTCTGGTATATAGTGCCTTAAAAAATGGGGTTTGGAGGTGACCTGAAGTATTCTCACGATGCTTTATTAAAACTGCAAGACTGGGAACTACGACTGCTGGAAACAGTGAAGAAATTTATGGTAATGAGAGTAAAAAGTGATAAGGAATATGCGTCCACTTTACAGAATCTTTGTAACCAAGTAGATAAAGAGAGCGCGTGTCAATTGGATTATATCAGCAATGTGTCCAAGGTAAGTCTGAATTATTTTGTATTTGGAATATCCTTGGGTGCTGGGTTTAATTTTGGTTTTTTTGGTTTGAGCTGGATTCCTATCCGTTCACTTTCTTGAGAGTTAATTTTGCCAAAGTATTTAAAATGGGCTGCTTTTAGTTTCTTGGTGAAATATGCAGAAGTTGAGCTCTAGTCTTGCTTTGAAAAAATTAACTGAACTAGAATCAATCCTGATTTTTGAAATTCAGTATTTTACATAACTGGGTTGAGACTGCTACTTTGTTTAGTGTTTTGAAAATCAAGTATGCTATAGTAAGCTTTTCTTTTAAGGTAGGAGCTATTGTTTATGTTATATAGTATTTGTGACAGAAATAGAAAAATGCCAGGAAACCAAGGCAAAGCCTAGCGTTCCAGCTGTTACTCACACTGCAGCATGTGTTGTAAAAACAAAACATTAATTCAGGATGTTTCTCATAATTGTGAGGCTATTTTGTATTCCATTTAAAATAACTGTGTTGACTTTTTAGAAAGGTAATGCTGTCTGTTCTCCAAATTAGTGATTTCCAGATTTAGAGCAAGTCCAGTAAATGTACTGATGAAGAAAACTTCCTTTATCACCTGTTTGAAAGTTTTACTCCTGACCTGGATTCTCTACTGACAAGAGGAGGCTATTCTGTTTTGATGGCTTATTCAGTTCTTGGCTCTTGTGCTGTAGCAGTGGTTATACAGTCCCTTCAGTCTGGCGTGAATCCTCATTTTCTCTCTGCAGGAGAACACCCTTTCTGGGTCAAGTTAAATTTTAGACAAAACAGTTTTTATGTAGTGGGCTTATGGGGTGGCTGCTTGGACAGTGGCTGTGGTGTAGCATTAGGAACAGGACTGCTCCTTGTGTAAGCAGGCTGGATTTATACAGGGTTAAAGTGACTGTGTGTGACTTGGAGGCTGTGCTGCTAGAGCTCGGCTGCTTCATCACTGTGCAGTGTTTATATATAACATGTTCTGTTGCTGTTTCCCTCCCCCACAATAATTCTTGCCTTGTAAATTGAAATACTGCCCTTTTTTTTTTTCATTGGCACAGAGTATCTATCATTATAAGGCATAAACAACCATTAACCTTCACATAGGTATCTCAGTCTAGGATAGTCCATGTTAATGTTAATAATATGAGCACTTCTTGTGAGCAGATAAATTAAAAAAATCTAGAGATCTGACTTAAGCCATGTTCTTTTTGGCTTGGAAAGAGGCATACATGTCACATTTTGAAATCTTGTTTTGACCAGAGACACTCAAGCTGTCCTTCAGCATCATTTTTGTTCCTTTTTTTTTTTCCTCTAAGGAGGTATAATTTTTCACCAAGTCGCATCCCTGATTTCTACAACTTTATATAACAGCAAAAATATTCATATGGACTGGCAGATCTTTGGTATGAGCTTGCCTTAAAATTTCACTGACACCTTGGATTTTAAAGTTGTGTAATGACACATTATCTTACTGGTTTTGGCAGATAAAAAGCCTGAATTATTGATTAATTTACTAATCTCATTCTAATTTATTTTATTCTTTCGTGATGCTTTTTTTTCTCTTCCTGACGTTTTACAGAACCAAAGACTGATGCAAATGTTATGAGACATAGGTATAGTTGGTATTATGGTATTATTTGGTGTTTTGTGGCATTAAACCCCAATAGGAAGCTGTTTAATTTTTCATGGGTTTTGTTTGTTTGGTTTTGTTATTGTGGTTGTTTGTTTTGTTTTGTTTTGATCTCTAAGTGTACAGCAAGAGTGAGCACTTAGAGAGAAATGGTGTTTGGGAAAATCTGCCCTATGTTTTTTTTTCATGTGGAGACAGCAAACTTGCTGGAAGGCATGGTAGCAGCAACTGGTAAAGCTAGAAAAGAGGTGTTTTTAAGAGCTTACAGACAGCTCTTTTGTGTCTGTATGTGTCTAAAAAATATTGTTAAGCCAAACAAACCAAACAATATTGTATTTTATTGCATTTGTTGGGTTGTGGTCATTTTTTGTGGAAGGAAATGCTTTGCCTTTTCTGCTGTCCCCACCCAGCTTTTTTGTCCCATATAAATCTCTATTTTTGAATAGTTTTCACTTTACCTTCTCCTAATTTAAAATAGTAAAATATAATCGTACAAAGCACAGAAATTCTGCTTCACTGATATGATGGAAAGAGTGATGTGAAGAACAGGAAAATATGCAAATAATTTTTTTTTATTAGAAAGGGAGGTATTTGCTATGTTTCTGCCTTATTTAAGGTCATTTGGTGAATTGTAAACTAAGCATTTCTTTAGAATATCTGTACTGTTGAAAAATGCTTTCGTTGTGATTTTTCAGGATTAAAACAGTAGTTCTCAGTAATAAATCAGCCTTGTAGAAAATGGATGACTCTGACTACATTTTCACCTCTGAAGGCACTTTTATGAACTCTTCTGTAACCACAAGGCCCACTCCTCTCACACAGTTTTTCAGTGAGGTTTTTATCCTATGCAGCTTTGCAGTATGGCTTCTGAAATGGTCTCCAGCCATAGCAGGGAAGCTTTAGGCCTTGACCTTTTACAACACCACACTTTAAGCAGTCCAGAAAGCTCTGTGCCAATCTGTGGGATGTTTACAAGCTGGAGGAAATGTTAAAGATAGTACAGTATATAGGGGAATCAATTGTCTTTTGTTTTGTTCTCTAGAATCCAGTTTCTTTTGTAGCATTGTCATATAGAGATGGAAATATTATGTATATATGTTTGTATACAGGATAGAAAGAAATCCTAAAGCTAACAAACAAATTAATCTTCTAAGGTTTTGATCTCAGGCTGATTTCTGTTCTAGTAAGAGTAAGATAAATGCTAGTAAAACTCATATGCTGGCTGCCTTCAAAACCTTGTAATTCTGTGGCATGTAGCCACTCTGAAATCTTAGATATAGGACAGTGTTCATTGTCAGGGAGTTATCTTTAAGGAATCCAATGTGTGACAGCAATCTTGAGGATAACCAGGGCTTTTATTTGAACTGAAGTTTAATTTCACATTTGTCTGTGATATCTGTAGATGTGTATCTGTATTCAAAGCCACACACAGCACATTAAGCTGTTGTGAAAACTGACAGAATGTCCAAGGAAGCTGTTGGAGCAAGGGTACAGAAAGATGTTGGGTTACAGTGACAGATGAGTGTTGTGTCTGTTTGTGCTTTGGTGCTGGTGGCCTGAATGATGTTGCTGTGTGAAGCAGCTGATGTGCTGGTATCCTGTTGAACCAAGACCACTCAAATGCGTATTGCTGTCAGGTATTTAGACAAAGGAGGAAGTCAGCCTGGGCAGAGCAGCTGTGGGTGGAAACTAGAGGACAAAGGGTGTGGGAACACTCTTCTCAGGGGTGTTGGGAGTATATTTAAGAAAAAAAAAATGGTTGCAGTGCTTTCTTTGGTGTTTAGAAATACTAGGACAGTGCTAAAGGGTGAACATTCAATACTGTATTTTTGTCTCTGGTGCTTTTTTATGATTTTATGAGTAAGGTTGAGGCATAATTTTGCTGTTGCAGGAGCATCTCAAATGCATTTGGGTAAGTTTAAAATTAGTTCTTTTACTGAATGTTTTTAAACAGCAATGCATCTTTTCCCACTAATTGTTTGGTTATTTGTGAGCTGAAATAAATAAGTGCTTTTCTGTTCTGACTTTTTTTTATAGTCTTGGTTGCTCGTGGTACAGCAAACAGAGCAGCTGAGCAAAATAATGAAGACACATGCCGAGGATCTTAATTCTGGGCCCTTGCACAGGCTTACAATGATGATCAAAGATAAGCAGCAAGTTAAGAAGAGCTTCGTAGGTGTTCATCAACAAATTGAAGCAGAGATGTACAAGGTATTTTATACATCTGTGCTTGATAAATTGATTAAAATTCTATATATTTAAAAATACTAAATTAAGAGTGGATTTTTTTAGTTACTGTTTTTGTTCGTGCTGTGGTAAAAGCATAGTGGGTGATACGTAGAATGCTTAATTTAAATTTTAATAATTTTCTACACAGTTTTTCTTTCCTGGTAGCTGTCAAGGCAAAGATGGAAAATATCTTCTGTATGAATTTCCATGGACAGCTAGCACTGGAAATGCTCTTCTTTCAGTGGAGGATAATTCTTGTGTGACATTTCTCTGTTCCATCTTTTTTCCTGTTCTCATTCCACTCTAGACATTCTTGGGACCAGGGCACTGTAAACTTTCGTTAATGAGTGCTCTTGGCAGTCCAGACTGTTTTGGGTGGGGACAGGATTTTAGTCCCTATTCTAAAATATAAAGCAGGTGTAAACCAAACATTTAGACTGCAGGTGAAACTCTACAGAGTGTTTTCCGTGACATGTCAGTTGTCCTGCTTGTGTTGAAAGTGCTGTATCTTGTCAGTAAAGCTGACAGAAATCACAGTTTCATTCAGATGCTCTGGGGAAAATTTAGCTACAGATGTCAAAAATCAGAGTGATAGTCTGAAAGGTCTGCTGAGAGAAGGAAAAGCACTGTTTCTTCTTTCTTCCAGCAGAGAGTTTGGGATTTGGAGTGGTGTAATTAAAATGTGACATCTGAGTAAAGCAGTAATGCTGTCACGGATTGATGACTAAAAGATTCTTGGGCCAGTTATGAGAAGAACTTGGAGCTATTCTGTATTTAAACTAAGAATATTTTAAGTTAAATATACTGGCTCTAATAAGACTGCTTGCATAATGTGCTAGGATCTTGGCATTTTCCCCAAGTAGGGACTATGGGGACATCTTTTTTGATGCATGGTCAGTAGGCTGTCATTATTTGATAAAACTTCCAGGCCAAATAATCACTCACTGCTACTTATGGATTGGTCCATCTCAAAAAAGTCAGGATGGAAGAAGAGGAAAAACTGGTAGCATGTGTTAGAAATAGTAGAAGTTATAGAGAATTGCAGAAAGAGAAAAAGAAAAATAATAAAGAGAGGCTGAATGGAGTAAGATTGCTGGAAACTCAGGTATACTTTGAAAAGAGACTATACAATGCTTTTTTTTCTGTAAATAGGCCATACTCTAATAAAACCTGTAATAAAAATGTCTTTTAAAATAAGACTTTTCAAAAAAAAACATAATGTACATTGAGCACTTGCCAAATGATTATTACGAACAATATTGACTTTGTTTAATTATGGGCTGCATAGCCATGAAAGTATTTTGCATCCTGCTGAATAAGCTTGCACTGTTGTTTGGTTTGAGGTTTTTTTGGTTTGTTTTTTTTCTTTTTTCCCCTTCCTGGTTTTGCAAAGAAGTATTTGAATAGTGTTCTCCCATTGTTAGCTGACATTGTTTGTTTGAGGTTTTGTGTACCTGGAGCCCTTTCAGAATGACTCCCTGAAATGCAAAATACTTCTCATGTTCTGTGGTATTACTTCTGCTTTTGTTATGCACAGAGGTAAAATGCTGGTTATATCCCAGGACAGTATCCAAAGTGTGTGAACATCAGTGTCTGTGCAGCTCCTATTTTTAGGATAAGCTGGCATAAAAGTGTGTTTAAGTAAAATAAGTATGTGTCTTGCTTTCTTATTCTAGACACCTTCACAGTGAGGAATCTCATGGGGAATTCTTAAGGACAGTGAAATAAAATGGCTTTTGCATAAACGTAATAGGACTTGAATCTTGTAGATGTATTCCAGTTTCCATTAAGATGTTGAATAATTTTCTTTCTTCATGAAATTCAAGGGGAAAAAAGTAGAGTACTAATTAGAGTGTTAATTAGGTGGGCAAGACCTTTTGAAATAAAAACTGACTTTAAAGTGATCTTTGTTAGTTCCTTAAGTGTTATTTGGGAACAGATATGCTCTTGGTTTTATTTGTTGGAAAAACACAAGTTAAAAATCAGTAAAATACATAATACAAGGGTATACATAAATATAAATGTTTCATAATGCTAGTGGGCTGTTATTTTTGAGTTTTCTGTAAGAGAAGCTGTTTGTGTTATTTAGATCTTAATTGTGATCACTACTTCTTAATTGAATCTTTTTCTCCGTTTGCCATGATGTTTTTATAATACAAGTTTGTCATAAAGTTATTTCTCCTGTATCACTGGATTATTATGTATTATTGGTGAATAATAACAGCAGTTGTGAGTATAATTTGCAGAATGTAGAAATATGAGATGAGTATATGTGATTGATGTGGAGAAAAGGTTCTGCCTTTAAATTGAATTTTTCACAGTTGGCCCAAAAACAGAAGCTGTGGACAGCACTTTGTTGGATCTTTAAGGAATTTCATGAAGTTTTCAGATGTTCTGAGGGGTGAAAGTAGTGTTATCTGGGCCTTGCCTCATGAAAAAAAGAGAAAATTGTGAACTTCAGCCTTCTTGCTACCAGCTGCAAGAGGAGCAAAACCAGTTAATAAGTTTCTCTTCAATGATTTTCCCATGGAAGTCTTTTTTTGGTTGGTTGGTTGGTTGGTTTGGGTGGTTTTTTCTGTTTTTTGGTCAGAATTTTTTGTTTTTCTTTACAATATTGTGGTTTCTTTATGATTGTTTGGTATTATGACGGCTGGTTTGTTACTGGCTTTTGTTTGCAAGTTCTTGATTTGGGATTATTTCTGAACAGTGCACTAGTTTTGTCACACAGTGAATGAATGCTGAGGGTAGAAGAGAAAACTTTATTTTAATTTTGTGACCAAAAACATTATGTTCAGTGTGGTGTTTCATGGTAGAGGTTTTTTGTTTGGTTGGTTGCTTCTGTAGTTGGGTTTTTGTTTGGGTTTTTTTCTTTGTTGTCTTGGTTTTTCTTTTTAAGGGTTTCAGTTTTGCAACAGATAGACCTTTTCATGCCAAGTTGCTGTTCCTTAGTCATGTGTATGAAGTGTAATGTCTAAAAATTCTGCTTTTTTTTTAGGTGCTGAAGAAATTCCTTCCAATGCATAGGACATTTTAAACTAGTACGATTTGTTAAGCATCTTTTTGATTTTATTTTTTTTTTGCCTTGTACTTGAAATGGAATATTTTTGATGATAAGCTGGATTTTCTAAATATATTTTTAATTACTTTGATGTGAATGGGGATCTGTGTCTTAGGCCTCTTATTTAATTCCATGCATTTATTGATTTTGCACCATGTAATTTGTAACATATAATTTGCACTATGTAATTGCACCATGTTATATCCTATTAAGATTTTCTCAAGCCAGTGGAAAGTGTGGCATCCTTATTTTGAATAATAAGTTCTGTTAATTCTCTTTTACTAATGCTATGTTTTTCTAATGTGTTGAGAATAAGTATTTTTAATGCTTTTTATATTTCTCTTTTCTTAAAGGTCACAAAGACAGAACTAGAGAAACTAAAATCTAGCTACCGGCAACTAATAAAAGAAGTAAATTCTGCCAAAGAAAAGTATAAAGAAGCTGTGGCTAAAGGTATGATTGACTTAATTTTGTGTATTTATTAGTGCCTTTTTCAAACCTGGTAAAACTGTTAGAATGAATCAAGGTAATTTTTTTCTTTTGAGCTACTTGATTACAATGTAAAAGCTTATTTAGTGTCTTAAGTAAGACAGGCTGATTGTCATCGTGTATGCTTGGTATAACCTTTTAAAAATTCATAAAATATAA
Organism: Dicrurus megarhynchus; assembly: GCA_013399195.1. NCBI lineage: Eukaryota > Metazoa > Chordata > Aves > Passeriformes > Dicruridae > Dicrurus > Dicrurus megarhynchus. The sequence goes on along the minus strand of VXAD01010011.1, from coordinate 488,403 downwards.
ATGGTAATTCTTTTCACTTCTTGTATTATTCCTTCAGTGGATGTTTTTGAAATCTAAAATTACTGAGATGGACTCTTGTCTCATCTGCGTTGTAGCTGCAGCTACATTGCTTGTGAACTACTTTTGTTGCTACAGTGGCATCAGCATCAGTTCCTGTCAGTGTAACACATGCAACCTTTTTCAGCCTCATCTAAAAGAGGAAAATAAGTCATTTGCACACTGAGAGGTTTTTTTTTTAGGGAATGCTGTCTTCAATCTGCATGGATTTTGATTCCTGTTGAATTGTGCTTGAACGATGAGATAAAAGAGAGCCTTTTTTCTATTATGTATTGATATATCTTGCTAATAGTTGTTCTTATGTGTCCTTCTAAGATTTTATTTTCTTCCTTTAGTGAAAATTGACTGAATGGCAGGATGTAAGTGTAATTCCAAGATCTATCTTAAGGTTTTGGCTGACTGTCTAAATGGTAGTTAATGTTCTTGGTTCTGTTGTAGTACAGTTGTAGTAGCTCTCAGTGAGGAGAGACAGATGTTTTTTTCCAGATTTGTCTAGAATTTGGACAAAACAGCAGGGGATAAGAAGTTACGCTTAGCACTGTTGAACTTTTACTGTTTTATTTTTTTTACTGAAGTTCATAGTTACTTTAAAATGTCTACTTAGATGTTCATTTCACCCAGTTCCATGTTTTCTGTATGTAACTTAATTTGGTTGCTCGGCTTATCCTCAAGTAACTACTTAACACTGGAATATGTAACATGGAAAATATAATAGGTTGTTCAGATCTTAGTGTGTTATTTTTAGCCTGTTTGATCCTGTCTTCCTGTTACCAATCTGGTCATTCTCTATTCCTGAAGCACCAAACTTTCCCATTGGAATAAAGGAGTGTTTTGGCTGTCAGCAGCTGTGATGTTTTGATGTTGTTTTGATTAACTGAATTAATGTTTCTTTAGATAGACAGTAAACATAAATTGTTTTTAAGACATTTATCTCCTGCGGTTTTCTTTGACCTTCTCTTTCAGGGTTTTATCTAATGTTTGTCTTATTATGATTCATACTTAATTTTGCTTCCGCTAAAATCTCAGTATAAGTCTGTTTTGACAAACACTGACGCCCATAAAAATGTGACAGGTTTTTCTCCCAAAACTTGCAGAACTGTTTCTCCCCCGCTGCATCCCAGGCCCTGTTCCTGTTTACAAATACTTGTCCATTTGGTGAGCTCCTACAGTTTTTTGTTGGTTTCAGGTCAGCTGAGCTGCTTTAATTTTTTTAAGTCATGGTATTTCTGAGCTTTTATGTTGTCAAACTGGTTCACTGGTGACGTGGAAAGTTAGGGAAGTCTTAAAATTGCAATGCTTCATTATTCCAGGGTATTCTTTATTCAGTAAGCAATGCTTATTCAAATTATGTGCTATTAAAATATATTACTTTTGCTAATGTACAAAATGGTTCAGTTTTTCAGGATTTCAAGAATTACTGAAAACAAGAGAAGAAACAATGCTTAACACAACAGTGGGAGGGCATAACCAAGTATTGAAAATAAGCTGAACACCATTTTGTTAAACAAAAAATGAAAATCTTTTGACACCAGCTCTTGCAAGTAAGGTGTTAAAATAGCCCGTCCAGCTTCATTTGTGTAAAATGTTGTTCTAAACAGAATCTATTCCTCGGGCAATCAAGTCTGTAAGACAGTGACTGACCTTTCCTGCCTGGAGCCAAAGGGGACAACTACCTCTTAGGACATAAATTTTAGCTTTGCCCCGGGGGTTACCTGAAAATTTGTGCAGCACCTGTACGAGCTGGTCCCTAGGAAAAGAATGACAACTGCACAAAGTAGTGTCTGACAAATGTCTCTGTTTTGCAAGAGTAGTGATTTTGAAATTTAGTGACTTTTTTCTGCTTTGTTTTGGAATAGCAAAGCCACTTTGTGGTGAGAGAGTAGGTTTATCAGAGCTGCTAGTGAAAGAGGTATAACTGGTTCTTCAGCTTGTGAGGAGAATTACTCCCCAGTTTTCTGGTTGAGTTGTTGAAAGTGATATTAAGTTCTGGGCTAAACATAGTAGAAGACCTTAACTGATAAGGGTAAAGGCTGGCAAAGTTTATACAGTGGAAAGTGATTTTCTGATTTTCTGGAATTAGGAGGTATCCTCAGGTAAACTTGAATTTCTGTCTTTGCTACTGTGCACTAGCTAAGTGGGCAGTCACTTTGAATCAATGACATCTTAATGCAGGGTTACAGGTGTTTTCATTTTTTGCTGAAAACACTAGGGGACAATTGGAAAGAATAATAGGTGTTAAGGACTGAATAATGATACTGGTTAGTTACAGGTTTTGTTAGTGTTTGGACAGTGGGTAGTGCATGTGGTGGGAATTTTTGGATAGTTTTTTAGGGTGGAAAAGGGAACTGGTTTCTGAAGGAATGCAGGAGCTTAATTTTGGAAGACTTTGTTCTGTCCAGATCTGGAGGAAGGGGAGAGAGGGTTCTGGGGAGCCCTCTGCTAGCACTGCTTGTGCACCAAGGGAAGCAGTGGGACTTGAGCCTTGGCTGCCACTTCAGCCTTAGGCTGGGTTGCACTGCCTTGTTACGGCCACCAGTGCCTGCCTGATGGTTCAGTCAGAAATGACTGATTGATCTTGTTTGTTCTAGCCCTTACCCCAGTAATTCATGCATAGCTGCTCCTTTCTGGAGCAGTGATTACCATGGGAATCACAAATGCAGTCTCTTTGGTTTTTCTTAGGCATGGAAGCTCCAGGTGTCAGGCAGTCTGGTTGTTGTTAGTCATTTGCATTATAGTCCTCTGCCTTTTTTTCCCCAGTCATTCATTCTTAGGGTTTTTTGATGTATGGTAAGAGATAACAGCTGAGAGGGGATGCAGTCAGCAAGCTGAACTAGTCCAGTGCCTCTTTAATGAGGCATGCTTCAGTTCTTGGAAACCTATGGACAGATTGAATACAATAGTCTCTTCTGGATTAGAAAGCTTTGTTAAAAAAACTCCACAAAGTATATACAGGGAATGCAGAGAATATTCCTTTGCAGAACTGGGGCATTGGAGTCACAAGGGGTGCAGGGGTCTTTGGAGCAAAATATAAGACAAAAGCTTATATTATTCTTCTATGATGAAATGGATAGGCCTGTGAAATGTTTTGGATGTGTGATATTTAGAAAAAACTGTGTAAACCTCTTACAACAGCAGTCTCAGAGTGTATACAAGTCTGAGTTTACAGTGCTGTACTAATCAGTGATGCTGAGTAACAAGGTGATTAGAATGTGGCACATTGATGTTGCTGCTGCAGAAGAACACATCAAGCCAAAATTTGTGCCAGATGGAAAAGGCATTGTTTCACTAAATAAGTCACAAATCTTCTGAAATAATTTTATGAATAATATATTAAAAATACAAAATGGAGACTGTAGGATGACAGTAAGTATCAAGTGTGATATTTCATTACAGTTTGAATCTCATTTGGTTGGGCCAGTTACTGCTTCCACTTAAGTTTGCTGTTTGCATGGTTAGTTTTGTTTCAGCAGGATTGTGCATCTCTATTTAGTATAGTTCCATGTGTCTATGGGGGTTTCAAATGTTTTCATCCTTGAATTTTTTGATTAAGCATTACTTAGTGCTGTATAAATAAGGAAATAATGATTACATGAAACAATAATTTACTCAGTTCATTACATGTTTTTTAAAAAGTTGAAATGCATTAATAAAATTTAGCATCTGTTTTTGTAGCTGATTTTGTTGTTAGATGTTGCAGTGTGAAACAGTTGCTCATATATCAGTAAATATTGCAAGTTGGAACAGAGCCACTGTAGCTTTGGGAGATTCATACTGAATTTTAATACAACATACTCTTTAGAAAAAAATACAGTTTTTTGTGTAAATACATTAATTACATGTGTTTATTGTATTCTTGCTCCTAGTTCATTACTGATGGAATGTAGAAACTGTGTTGCAGCATTCTTAGGTGACATACTGGATCTGAAATAAATAGTAAAGGAAAATACATCAATTCTAAGTATTTAATATCATAATTCCATTTTATGCTGCTACAACAGCATAAAAAATACTGCACCAGATTTCTCTAGGCTTGTGTTCCCTGACAACATTGTGATTTAGAGAAGCCTAGAAATATTAACTGTACACCTAGCACATTATACCACATTGCTTCTGCTGAAAGAATGTTTTCCCTGCAACTCTGGTGATTTAATACTTCAGAATTGATGTGACTTCTGTGGTACATACTGAAGTTGCACAGCAGCATAAGCTCACATTTATGATAAATAAGGGAGCTGTTAAAAAAGTTTTCATTAAATCAAATTATTGTCCTGCTATTCTTTGTAATAGCCGAGTGGTCAGAAAATACTTACTAGGTGGCTGGTACATTCATTCTGAGATGCCTTTAAAATTGTTATTATACAGCTACATTTCCTGGTGGCATGTGTTGCCTGTAGTTGTTGCTACGATGAGGGAAACTCCTAGTAGGATGGTTTTTAAGCTTACTTTTGACTGAAACTTTCCTACTGTTAAGACAAAACAAGTAACACTGGCTGAACTGGTCTGTCTTACTCACAGAGGTGAGCAGACTGCATAGATTTAAAATTAATGCACTACTGTAAGTGTTTCAACACTTATATAATACCAGTGCGTGCTTGGAAGGGGTAGGGTTTTTTCTTCTGTGTAAAATAAAGCTTGTAGAGCAGGGAACCCCAGGGGTGGAGTGTGGCACCAGCTTGGACCTCTTGTTTCCTCTTAACATAGACATGCAGCCCCAGGATGTGCTCTCCTCAGTCCTCACAGACCAGCAGGCACAGGTCTGAGAGAATTGGCTGGAGGTGCTTAACAGTTCAAACACCTGACAGCAGTTCAAAAGATAGAACATGAATTTTTGCTATTTTTATGCTATGTTATTTACTTAAGATTAGGCTGATAGCTTTGGTGAGCTAATACTTAACTCAGAAGTTTAGCTCTGGTGTTCTGTAAATTTGAACATTTTAAAATACACAAATAGTTTTGGGGTTTTTTTCCCATGAGAAAACTATTTACTATTTGCAATCATTAACTTTTTAAGTAATAATTGAGAGAAACTTCTTATCCTCTTCTCAAAAGTCAGTTGTCTGGAGAAAGGAGTGGGTGATTTTATTTGTTGAAGAAGCACATTCATGTCAGACTCTTGCAAGACATAAAGGGGAAGAGACCTTAGAGATTGAACATGAAGATCCTATCTTGCTTCTGTCTATCTTTGTGATTTTGGTCTTGTAAAACCTGTGTTAATTAAGAGCACTGTGTTTGCATCTCCTGATTTGCAGAGTGGTGATAAGGCTGCTCACCCACTAAATTTCTGAGTTTGCTTCAGGAGACAGAACTAACAATCAAAGCTATCCTAGTGTAGTGGCAGCAGTTTGCATAAAAATTACTTTGTAGATATGAATGTTTCCAGAAGATAGCAAAGTTTTGGACACAAGTCTAAATTGGGAGAGCAGCCCTGCAGAAGGGGACCTGGGGTGCTGGTGAACAGCAGGCTCCACATCTGTCAGCAGGGTGACAGGTGTTATCCTGGGGTGCATCAAACACAGCACAGCCAGACAGTCAACAGAGGGGATTTTCTTCTGTATTTAGTGTTGGTGAGGCCTCACCTGGAGCACTGGGAGCAGTTCTGGGCCTCACACTTTAGGAAGGATGTGAAGGCACTGGGAGGCACCCGGAGGAGGGCAGCAGAGCTGGTGGAAGGGCTGGAAGGGCTGTCCTGTGAGGAGCTGCTGAGGAGTCTGGGTTTGTCCAGTGTGGAGAAAAGGAGGCTGAGGGGTGACCTCACTGCTCTCTGCAGCTTCCTGGGGAGGGGAAGTGGAGAGGGAGGTGCTGATCTCCCTGGGATCCAGGGGCGGGACACATGGGAAGGGCTCACAGCCATGCCAGGGGAGGTTCAGGCTTGACGTTAGGAAACATTTCTTCATTGAGAGAGTGTTAGAACCCTGGCACAGGCTTCTCAGAGAGACGGTTGATGCCCCAATCCTGTCAGTGTTTAGCAGGCATTTGGACAATGCCCTCCAAGATGTGCTTTAGTTTTTTGCTAGCCCTGAATTGATCAGGCAGTTTAACTTCATGATTCTTCTAGGTCCCTTCCAACTGGAATAGACTAACCTAGCCTTAGGGAAGTGAAGCTGGCCTCAGTATGGGAATCCACATGCTTCAAAAGTCGTGTCACTGGTGGTTTTTTTGGGATCAATAAGAACTATTGTATGAGGAAGTAATTTTCATAATCACCTATGGTATTTAGATGTCTCTAGCATTGTAGTACTAAGTATGGAATTTAAGGAGATAACTTGGGTCAGGAAGGTCCTGAAATCAGTTAAATGGGTAATATAGAGTAGTCAATTACAGAGCAAGTTCTACAACCTGTGTCTTTCCTACTGAGCGATGAAAACCAGGGAAATTGAACAAACTATGAGGAAATAGAACTGGAGAAGATAGAACTGGAGAAGTTAGAAGGTTGCCTCCAAAAGCGGGGTGCAACAATTTTTTTCTCAAGAAGTCACTGTAAGTTGTGTAACATACTCTTCAGTATTGGGAATCAATTAATGTTAATATACATAATTACATTGGCTTGATATATAAAAGGAGTTGTTTTTTCCCATCATATCTAGGCTTTTGAATTATTTGCTGTAATTTAAGTGCTTAGTCCTTACTAAAAATCAATTGAGATAAAGAGCATGTTGCAGTCACACTGGTATTTGCTCCAGTTTCAGTCTGTGGAGCAGTTGAGTCAAGCTTTACGATTCTCTAATGTAAAAATTTTTTATTATTTTAAAAAAATGTCTTGCTAGAAAAAGAGCTATTTGAAAGCCATGACCATCTCACTCATGAGTACAAAGAATGTGTTCAGCGTAATGGAGTGTTCTTTTCCAGGCACAATTAAATAGTGCTCTGTGAACAGGTATGTCTCCAAAGTTGAAATAAATAAGGAAATATTGGAGTTTTTTTACTGATAAACAAATGTAAAGACAGCAAAATGCTGAGAAATTATCTGTGTTGTTGAAAAAGCTGAAAAAATATGTAGATGGAAAGATAAATGCAGTTCTGGAAAATTATTTTAAAAACTGCAGTCATAAACAATGGGAAATGCGTTGTAGATCACTATATGCATTGACAGCTTTATAGTTTAGTGCTAGTATTTACAAAAATAAAAGTTTCTAAATCAAAGTGAAGAAGAAAAGTTTTTTCTGTCTTAAAAATTATTATATGCTCACAATTTGCATATCTACTCAGGGGAGGATTGTTGCTTCCTTAAAAAAAAAAAAAAGAGAAAAAAGAAGAAAAGTGGTAAAAGCTCTGATTATCCCCTCTTTTCCCATTTTAAAATTTTCTGAAATCAAATACTATGATACTTAGTGAGATTTTAATGCACAAAATTGAACCAGCTCTGAAGCCAAGCTGCTTAGCTTTCTGTAGGACCTTGCCTGTTCCCTCCTTAATCCTAACCCATAAGGTCGCTCCTTCTCTGTTGCTCCTCATCCGTCCCGTGACAGAGCTCCATGCACTCCAGCTGCTCTGTCACGTAAAGGGCAACTCCCTCTCCTTGACTTCTTGGGCTGCTTTTCCCCAAGAGTCTGAGCTCTCCTTTGCATAGCTCCAGTCCTTCCTCCGTGATCCTGACAATATCCTGGCCCTACAGCTGCACACAGAGACCCAGATTACCATGTTTATCCACCACACTGCATGCAGTAATACACAGGCATGTCATTCCAGCATGTTGAGGTCCTGGAGAGGATTTGGGGGACTTTCCTCACACTGGTGCCTTGTAAGAACCTCCTTGTTCACCAGCACCTGCTGGAGGTGACCCCATCAAAGTCTGTTTTGTTTTTTTTGTGATTGATCCATTCCCATCTCACCATGCCCTTCCTTAGCAGTCTCCTTTACTGCTCCCTCAGGACTGTGGGTCACCCTCTCCATCCTGTGTAGTTCCTTGTTTAAAGCCCTCCTAATGAGGTCAGTCATCTTACTGGCAAAAATACTTTTACCCTGCTTAGGAAGGTGCTTCCTATCTTCCAAGCGGATGGTGGTCTGCAAAAAGGGTCCCAAAGTTGTGGGACCCTGTGGCCAACACCCAAACCCAAACCCCTGTGGCCGACACCGGTTCCACAGCTACTTGTCAGCTTGTACTGTCAGTGCCCTCCTTTCACCCTTTCCCTTCACGGGCAGGATTAAGGAGGACACAACCTGGTCCCTTGTGCTTTTCATGTCTGCCCCCAGAGCTCTGTAGTCACTTTTGGTACTGTCCAGGTTTCCCCTGGCAGTGTCATTGGTGCCCACATTTCTTACAACATTGCCTCTGCTGTTTTTCCCTATACTTACCTATACCCAGAAATTTGAATGGATTTGCTTTTTGCAGTCCCTGAGCTACAAGAGACAATTATGTGAGTTCCTGGTACGTGTTTTAGTCCTCAGTTTCTCTGGATTGTTAGTCATAGATTTATTTATGTATAAAGACTTTCTTCCTTCTTGTTACTCGTGTAGATTTTCAGCTTGTCCTTCTATTTTTCTTTTTGTTTGTCTGTTTCCACAGTTCTATCATATTTAAGTTTTCTCACTGTGTTTCTATTGGAGGGATGTAACCATATAGTGTCACATCAGATGTGTCATTGGCTCCTTTTGAAACTAAATTAAGTTGATTATCAAAAACTGGGCTTGTGTGATATTGTGTCAGATAGATATTATCTTCATTGGTGTATCTACATGGGATGGCATTTGCTGTGCACTGAAGCCAAAGGTCACATTTCAATACCAGGAGCTATAAATCTAGAAATTTAGTTTGTCTGTTGTGAGCTAAGCCTTTATAATGATCTCTGTTGCCTCTTTTATGAACACTTTGTCACCACTTTGGAATGGCTGAAGGTCTAGCTGGAAAGAGTTGTAAGAGGGTAAAAACCTGAGCTTGTTGGCATAATTATTTCTTTTAAAGTCAAAATATGTGTGAAAACTTTATCTATTTGCAATATTTATTTCCTTAAGGTCAGCTTCTTTGGGGCATTTGCATTGTACATTGATGCTGATTTAAAAAAAGATGAAGTGAACATTATGAGCTGAAATTTTTCTCAGTTCATTGTCCCATCCAATATTTTTTCTTCCATTCTGGGTGATTATTAGGCCACAAGGGTCTAATAATTATGATTGCAAGAACTTCGGATTAGTAAATCTGCCTTTTAATTGAAGATAGACTAAAACGTTCTTTTCCTGGATGGCTATGTTGTACTGTATGCAGTAAAAGCTTAGATGAGTTTTTATTAGAAATTGAAATACTAGACTCCAGAATGATTGAAAAAGAATGCCAGCCTTTTCTTTGTAAGTATAAAACTTTCATAATTGAATTTTGCAAGCTTCATGGTGCAGTTTATGGCGTGACATATTGTATACACAGTCAGTTTCTATTAACATTAAACAGTTTTGTCAACAGCTGATGGCAGTAGAATTGTAATTAGATCTATTTATGAAATTCATTATACAGATAAAGAAAATTGGATGTTTTCCTCTGTGCTAATTGACATGTAGAACAACTCTGTATGCCGCCTCACTGCATTTTGCTACTTTAAAAAATAAATTACAATATGAAAATAATACTGTAACTGTGTTCTTTGAATTAAATATAGGTCCAAGGCTCTGTTTTAAAGTTGAGTGAATATGATAATTTGATTTATGTCACAATTAGTTGAGGTGTTCTGCTGAGGAATAATGTGTAGCAAAAAGGTATTTAGTCCTTAGATGAGAAAATCAGATAGTTTAGCTGTTAATGAGGTTTCTGAAAGAGATATAGTATTATTAAATTGCTACTTATGCGGATTTGGTAATTTTAGTGTAAATTTTCAGTTTAGTTTAACTGTTGGAGGTGGTTTGTTGCAGTTCACAGGTCAGAAGCCTATTTGATGGTTCATGGTATGATTTCACATGTGCTGGTATTTCATAAGCTGAAAACTGATAAGGGATGTATTTTAAACACAAGTGTGGACAACTTGTAGGTTTTAAGCTCTTAAACAATGACATAGGGAGATAACTTTGGATTATTTGATCTAGGACATGCTTGAGTAGGATTCGCCAAACACAGAATAAACCCAAGAAATAAGGCAGCATTTTTGCCTCTGCTGCCACCTTGCCTGACTCTTCTGGCTTCCCTGGACAGTGTGTCTCCCGATGGACTGGCAAGCAAAACTTGGTGCTTTCAGCCCTGGCTTCCAACTGCTTTGTCCTCTCTTTTTTCATCCAGTCTTCATCCTGTAACTGCTACATGACCTGTTCCGTTGCGTTCCAAACCCTCTTCCGTCACCTTCCATTACTTCCCCATGTTCCACATGCCTCTCTTTCTCCAGAAAGACCTTAGTGTGTATGTTTTACTCTGAAGATGACCACGTTGGCTCTGTAGCCTGCTGTATTTAGAAAGAAGTCTGTATGACACTTCTGTATGATCCTCTGAAATTAGGTGAGGTGTTCTCCTCAGAAATAATGTATATAGAGGAGGAATTTAGTCCTTATGCAGATGTGAAAATGGGATTTTACACGTCAGACATGCATGTTTGGGGGTATTTAAGTTCTGGGGTATTATTCTGATGTGTTAGGTTATTTTTTTCCCCTTACAAATGGTTGACATTTCATTGGGAAATAAATACTATGATTCTTTTTGTTTTGGGGAAATAAAAAATATTAGTCTCCTCATGAAACATGAGTTTAGATGATTTGCCAAAGACAAAACCTGCTATGTCTAGTTAAAGTTTAAGATAGACTTGTGAATGTTATCTCTCCAAAACAGTGCTACAGGAATTTTTAAAGTGGATTGTTTCATTCATACCTACATGAAAAATTATTCTCTGGTGACAGCTCTGGAGATGTTTTTTGCCTTTGTTGTAGAGTGTAACTCACATAAATTGTAGTGTAAGAAATCTGTAGCTTCCACATACAAAATTAGGTTAGCAGTTGGATTGTTTTCAGTTAAGTGAAAGGCATAATATCCTTTTAAAGTGATTTTTATTAATCCACGTTTGAAATGTAGCTGACAGTGGTGAGGTAGCAAGTGTCTAGAGAGCCAAACGAGAATACAGACTGATAGAAACATGCTTCAGCTTTATGGTAATTTGTTGCCAAGGGAGTTCCTGAGTCAGAAGTGCTGTCCTAGTTCTTAGTAGCTCTTCAGAATTTTTTTTTTTTAATTTTTTTTTTTTTCATACACTTGTCCATTCACCGTTAAACCACGTAAGTTTTTTACACTTAGGGTAACTTTTACCAAAAGAATACATAGATTAGCTGCATGCTCATTGAAGTAGGTCTTTGTTTTTTCTATTTCCATAGAATACCATACGGTTTTTACAGTGAAAGAGGTTGTGCAGGTCTGTTAACTGTGTCTGTTACATGTTCTTCCTGAGACTCCTAGTGCTCCAGGACCCTTCATTGTAGTCATTCTTTCTCTATTTGTCTTGTTTCCTACCTTTCTGATGGTTAACGCCCTTCTCTAAACCTTTTGCATGTCAAATATATCCTCCTTGAGGTCAGCAAATTGCATACTTCTAAGTGGCATACCAACCCAGTCTACTCCTTTGCTAGATAACATCATGTTCAGCAGCTGCTGAACACTGAGTTTACATTTCCATCAATCTTTCTGTATTGACCTCAGGATCTCACTTATGTCTGCATTCATTAAGCTTACAACAGATTACTAAACCTGAATAGTTTTTCACCCATGTTCATCTCTAAATATTCACTCTATAATTTACTATTTTGAGTTTTAATCAGTACCTCTCAAGGTTTTTTTTACAGTTCTTCACATTTGGTTTCCTTATTTTGCTACTTTGAGCATCTTCATCATCATCACTTTCATCACCTCATCTGTCAGAGCCCAGCTGATATTCTTGGGGCTCTCCATTGAATGCCTACTTCCTCCTGTAAAAACTAGTCATAATATTTCAGCTAAAACTTTCTCAGGTACCTTTGAAGTTTCAAAGCTAAGCACCATCCAGGCCTCATAATTTGTTCTTATTTCATTTATTCTCAACAACCTCTTCTTCTGACACCTCAGAAGAAAGAGATACATTGACGCTTTCATGAAGTAATGTTTCATCCTGGAAATCTCTGAAGGTCTTAGGTAGTGATCACAGAAGGAAAAAAAATTTTCGTTTCTTCTACCAGCTCCTTTTATATGGTGTCATTTACTTTTTCTGACAAGCTTGCTGACTCCAATGTATATGAAAGAGGATTTGTTACTGGTTTTCCCTCAACTTTTTTTTTAGTGTGCCTTTAATGTGTGTCTCTGTTTTGATTTATTTGAGTTCACAGTCCCTTGTGTATTCCTTATATGACACAGCTCTTCAAGGTCTGCTTTCAAGCAGCTGTTCTGCCACTTAGCTATGAATGCTTACATTTTCTTTTTTCTCAACTGCTTTGTGATGGGTAGTAGACATGTTTTTTATTACATAAATTATTTTAAGTTTATAAGAAATGCAGTGGTTAGATTGCTTTAGGTAGCATATGTTTATCTGTGCAGGTAGTTTTGATTCCATACTTGATATTTGCAGATATGGGACTCATTTAAAATGATTTTAGTTCCTGAAAAAGTAATGAGATACTTGATAAATATCAAGAAGAAAGCAACGATGTGTCTATTCTGGTTATAGCTGAAATAGAGTTAATTTTCTTCACAGTAGCTGTTTCGGGGCTGTGTTTTGGATTTGTGGTGGAAGCAGTGTTGATAACATACCCCACATAGCTGTGCAGTTACTGTGGCAAAGAATGGAGTGGGTGACCTCTTGAAGTACCTTGTGGCTCTGCGTTTCAACCCTGAACTGGTCCTGTCAAGCTTGAACCTGAGGACTTCCAGTCTCAATGGTGCAAAGCTGAGGCTGTAGAGCCAAACCTCCTGATCGGGATATCAATGTGATAGGGAAATGTTGAGTTGTAGGAGAGAAGCTGCCCATATTGAGCAGGAGTAGTAGTGTGAGGGTTCAGCTACTCATATGTAGACTGCATCATTGCTTTATTAGGATTATATAGTAGCAATAGGAATGCTCGAATACAAAAAACAATAGATTTTTAATGAATCTGGTGTAGTAGGACATCTCTTCCTCTTTTGTTTGCAAATAAAAGAATAGCTTTGAGATAGTCATGTGTCTGAGATTTCTTTCTTGTCCATAGTTATTTTTACACTTGTGGTTTTCATATACTTTTAGATAAAGAATTCTCACATTTCTGCTCAAAGAAAATAACCTTTTTCTTACATTGTTTATTAATTAGAAAACCTAGACATTTGATCATACTAATTACCTGAAAATGGTTGGATTTTACCTTCCTCAGAGAAGTACCTTAAAAATTACTGTAGAAAAAGGGGCAAACTTTAAGCCCTATAAGATGTATTCTTATATATTTCTAACTTGTACAGTAAATCTACCAGGTATGTGTCATCTACAGGCCTGTGTACTTTTAAATCACCATGTGCATTTTTGATTTGTTTTCTCTCAGGAAAGGAGACAGAGAAAGCCAAAGATCGGTGTGAAAAAGCCACTATGAAACTTCATATGTTGCATAACCAGTATGTGTTGGCACTGAAAGGAGCACAATTACATCAGCACCAATATTATGATACTACGCTTCCTCTGTTACTTGATTCACTACAGAAGATGCAAGAAGAAATGATTAAAGCCCTGTAAGATGTATTCTTATGTATTTCTAACTTGTACAATTTTCTATGAGTAATACTCTAATTAATTTGTAGGAATAGTTGAAAATAAGAAACTTTGATTAATTAATTATCTATCAGGGGATAGCAGTTGAAAAAAGTCTATCCAAATCATGCAGACAGTAGTTCTGAGTGCTTGCTCAAGCCTATCAACAAGACACCATCTTCTTATAAATTCTTACAGATTGACTGCAGTATTTATATTTGAGCTCATGATTTGTCCTTCAGCTGATAGACTATGGCAAGTTTGCTGCCTCTCTGGCAGTCGTTATTATGAAATTCTACCAGCAACAAATTTGGTTTAAACTGCTGAAGTGTCTTGAAAGTGATTGTGGAGGAGGGCCAAGCCAGATGCATGGTTGATGATATGGGGGGAAGAATTAACAGTATTATTGAAAAACTCGATCTCACTGTAAAGAATCTACCCTTAAAAATACAATTACCTCCTTCCTAGAAGATCGGTTTTACATTACTACAGAGTATATGCAAAGTGATGATCTCTGAGAACAGATACTGAGGGCTTTTAGCCCTCCTTTCTGGTTTGTAACCACCATGCTGTGTCTTTCTCTTAGCTTAAAAAAAGGGGTTCATCTTGATTTCAGTTCACAGGAAGCGAGGAGTGTTGGCGATTCCACACTCTGCATGGTGCAGGCATCATTAGCTTCACTATGCAGTATCATATTAATTTTTTTTATTCAGGTGCTGGTATTGAAATAAAACTTTTAATAAACAGTAGTCCCTGTACAGTCCTTTTAATTTTTTATGTAAGATCACAGCAAAAGGCTACATTTAAATGTGTGTGCTCTAATTAAGGTGATTTTTTTAGAATAATGAGTTATAATTGACTGAAGAAATTTATGATGGAACAAGAACTTATTGAAACCACTCATCATCTTTGCTCTGCCTGGAGTAAAAACCTGTAAAAAATATTTTTGTTACTGCATAGACATTTTTGTGAGTTCTGAATGCATTGGAAAATTATTCTTTTATAATAACGTTGGTATACATAAAAAGATGCTGATTTCAGGTGTTGAGAGAGCTTAGTGTGACACCCTGTGTGAAACAATACTTCTTCAGTAACTCTGATTTTGCAGGTGAACTAGTTTTTTAAACTTGAAAAAGTACGTATTAATTTGCTAATGATTTTTTTCCTCTTTTTTTTGGTCATTGTAATTGATAACAGATTCTTTTATTGCTTATTCTCTTTCTCTATTGCTGTAGTTGATGTTTAGCTGTGTTTTCATCACAGTCCATTAAGTATTTTCTGGAGCCTTTTCACACATGATATTCTCAGAAAAGGCAAGATTTAATGCCTTCTCTTGTCTGTTTTCTGCCCAGAGCAAATGTATTGAAAAAATCCTATCACACCTTTTTCTTTTTTTACAGAGTAAACATAACATGAGATCTTGTCCAGGAAAAATGTATTTATACATTTTTCTTTGTATATTTGGCTAGCCAAAATTCATCAGTGTTTTTTGAGAGGCCACCATGCTTCAGATCTGGCAAGCTAGCAAATTTGTCAGGGATAAAAATGAAATAGGAAGTAATTATGAAGGTGCAATTTGAAGGAAAGCGAAGCTGAAAGTTAAGGAGAGCAGAAGGGTCTTCTGAGCATGTGTCACTGGATGCTATTAAGAGTAGTGTCATGGTATTACCCCTTCCTCTGGCATTCACTCTCCACTTGGTTTTGCCGACTTTTGGAAGCAGATAAAGACAAGGTTTGGTGGCTTGCACTTACTCACAGCAACTTCTTGATTGATCTTCTCTCCTCTTGTAAATATATGCTTACTTGTGATTTGCCTGTTTTTGTCTGAATGACAAATCATAATATAAATATATTTTAAAAAATAGTTAAAACCAGTGTTTAAAGGAAATGCACACATTTCTGTAACTTGTTTTGCCTTATGCCAGAATGTATTTTGTCATGAAACATGAAAATCTTCAGTGTGGGTTGTAACAAGCATGGCAAGTCCTATTGTGAAGAAGAGCATCATCACTGAACTCTATACATTCCCTTTCCTTGTAATCTCCTCAGTTTTTGTTTAGCTATGCTGTGTGTAGGTGCACTGAAATCAGCAGAAGGAGCAGGTCTTAAGAGACTCATAGCCAGCCTAAGGCTGTAGAGAAAAGGCCACACATGATGCATTGTTTCTTTGAATTATATATTGTCTTATTTTTCCCTTTTTAGCCAGTTGCAACAAGAGTTTGTAGGAACAGCAAATTGAAAATTTGAAGCACCTTCAATATCATCTATGCCTTCAGTGCCATGTTATACACTAGAATTTTTTTTCCTCTCTAGAAAAGGGATCTTGGATGAGTATAGCGAGATCACCAGTCTTGTAACAGAAGAGATTGTGAATGTCCATAAAGAGATCCAGACCTCGGTGGAACAGATAGACCCTAACTCTGAGTATAACGACTTCATAGATACTCACAGGTGAGCATTTTCATCTCATGTCTCTTCTTGGGAAAGCCCTGCATTAAATTGCAATTCTGCTTAAGTGTTCAGAGGAATTTGCTTCTCTTTGGTTCGTTTTACATTGTAAAATTTTATCCTGATTTGAAAATTATTCTACTTTCATGTGCAGAAGGCTGGCTGAACAGTCTGCTTGGCTGGCTCTAGAAAAACAAATTTCCAGTTACCTGAGAAAAGCCATAACTTTGGTACTGACAGCAGACTACACATTACAGTCTAGACTCAACGTGAGCTAATTTACTGTTTATTTAGATGCAATTTGCATTCTGGGCTAAACTTGTTCTAGTTTAAAGTCAACTCTAGGTACCTTTGTACTCTGCAGTTACTGCAGGTTGAGACTTCAGAGCATGCAGATAATGCAAGAAAGCTTGTACTTAAAAAGTAAAGTGTATTTCCCATTTATTGAACAGTTACTCTGTATTAGTATATGAAGAAATAGTCCTAAGACTTCTTGC
Organism: Dicrurus megarhynchus; assembly: GCA_013399195.1. Taxonomy (NCBI): domain Eukaryota; kingdom Metazoa; phylum Chordata; class Aves; order Passeriformes; family Dicruridae; genus Dicrurus; species Dicrurus megarhynchus. The sequence goes on along the minus strand of VXAD01010011.1, from coordinate 471,767 downwards.
ATTATCTTTTTGTTGTTGTTATTTGTGAATTGATGGTCGTCACATGCAGGTTTATGATGGAAGCAGGTAAGACTCAGCCATTCACATTGGTAGTTTTTGAGAACCTTTATTGTGCTTTGAACTTGATTCAAAGAATTGTAGTGCATTTTATTATCTCATGAGATTTTAGAATTATGTTCTTTGTTCAAAGGAAAAAGAATATGTATCCAGTTGCTATCTATCCTTTTATTTCATATGTAATTTTAACTATATTCTACTTAATAAAATATTCCAAAACCTAATGACTTGCTCTATTATCTACTCAAATATACATGTTGATTTTGAAATGATAACAATTATTTACTAAATTAGGTCATCAGAAGTCATTGAACAAGAAATAGAGTTTGATACATCTTTACTAGAAGAAAATGAAAACCTTCAAGCTAATGAGATCATGTGGAATAATTTAACAGCAGAAAGTTTGCAAGTCATGTAAGTCTCTTTAAAAATCTTTCATGCTTTGGAAATGCTGTTCTATGTTATATCTGTGTTCATTCAGATCCTTGCATGGCTGTGTCCCTGTTTTTAAAGTCCAATTTTGAAATGTAGTATTTTCAGGCTACAGACTCTTTCCAATGCTGGTTCTACTCTTTCTGCACAAAATCCTTCTCCTTAGTCTCCCCAAAAACTTGCCATCATTTTTAATGTATGTTCCTCTCTGTGACTGTTAATAAAATGCCCCAGATCTACCATGGGTCCTCCTTGGGACCATGCTGGTTCATTTTCCCAAAAGTGTTTCTACAGTCACTATTCTAGGAAAAATAGCAAAATAGTTTGATGAAACCACTGAGTAGAATTATGTCGTCAGTGATTTAAATCACCATGTAGAAAATTTTCATGAATATATTTATTTCTCTTGTTTTTTAAGTGTTTCCTTTGTTTTCCAAAGGAGATTCTTATTCATTATTGTAACCTTTAGACTATACTAACTTAGTAACACAGATGTAGCTGTTGTATAGCATTTCACAGAGCTTTTAGCTATTCAAGGTGATGAACTGCCTCTCTATGTGTTTTGTTAATATATTGCTTAGTTAAATATTTTCATTACTTTTGCCAAGTTCACCTTTAATCATTTGGTTTGGGGAATGAATCGACTGCTGAGATTATTATGTTTGTATATTATCAGCCTCGACTTTTGACATAAAATGGTCCTGCATGGTCACTTGTGAGATTGCAAGTATTAATCATGCCTTAAAAATGAGAAATTCAGAATTTCATTGGTTGATGGTGTTTTTGCTGTGTCTATTGTATTTCAGTTCGCGTTTGATTTATTTGAAGTATTTTCCCCTTAGAAAGTATAACTGATGCCAATAAGACATCAGTGATATATTGTGGTATTGTGGGAGTTTTTACATTTGGTTTTGGTTTTTTTTTAAATTTCATTTGGTTAGTCAAACTATGATCCTTATTTCTTGTAGGTTTTTCTGAAAATCAAAATCAGATTGAAGTATTTCAAATGTAAACATATTGCAGTGTCTTCTACAGGTTACTCTAATCCCTGTGTTTTCTCAACAGGACAGAAACTCTGGATTTTATTAATTCCTTTTTAAGGTTGTTAATCATCCTCTCTTTTCTGTATAATTCGATTACTTTTTGTAAATCTACTCCTTTGATAAGTATTGAAATAATTTTTTAGTATGAAGTATCTGCCTCCTTAGTCATGAAGCAGCTTTATCTTATGAAAGGATCTCATGATTAAGCCCCCCCTATTCCTTTAAACACGTTCCTTTTTTTAATATGTTCTGCATCATTACTGTATTGAGATTATTCCTGCCTAAGCTCTGTAGATGTTATACATCTTGATGTACTTCAGCACAGTAGCAAGAAATATATTGATATTGAACCTCCCTTTTCAATAGAATATTAAAATTTTTCTAAGATTCTGCCTTCCATAGCTCAAAAAAGTAAATTCTTGTTTGGTTTGCCTTTTGTATCCCACTGTTTAGAAATAAGACAGCAGCATATCTAGATAAAAGAGATGAAATGTTGCTTTTCTGATAAATGTTTCTGATTAAATGTATAGTTGTGTTATAAATGTATGTCTGTGTATTTCCCTACATATATACATTTTCAATACAATTTTCATTGTATTGTGTTGCAAATCTTACATTCATCCACTTGAAATTGTTGTGCGAATTTGAGTGAGAATTTTATGGTGTGGAATTATTTCTGGAACAGGAGTCAGGTAGCTGTATTAAGTTGCTGTCTTTAAGGTGTTCACTTTCTGGTATAGATTTAGGACTCTGAGAAAAACAGTTAAACCATATTAGGTCAGACCTTCTTCAGTCATATTCAGTGTGTAAAAGTATCTGTTGTCCATAGAATTTTTGGTCAAGGAATTCCAGAAATTAGCTTCCTATTTAGTGAACCTGCTGATACCTTTTTCCATATAATGGCTCTTAAGCTTTTGTTTTGGAAGAGAATAGGAAAAATCTATTCCTTTCTACCTATGATAATGTAAATTTCTGTTCAACTTCTGTTCTGTGATCTCTATTTCAGTGTGATCTTTTAGCTTTAGTCTGTCCTTTCGCAAAGCTTACTCATCCTTTGTCCATCTTGTTGTCTTTATTTAAATGTTTTCAAGGTTACTATATTGGTTTTGAGATGAATGACTAGAATTTCACAGGTAATCCAGATACATAATTTAGAGAGAGGCCTTCCAAAGTTTCCTGTGTTCTTACTCTGCTTTGGTTTTAACAAATCCTAGAGGATCATTCCATTTGACTTTCTGACCCCAGCAGCTCATCAAGCCAGGGTTTTCAGGGAATCGTATACTGTATCTCCAAGATTTCATTTTTGAGTGGTAATGGTCATTTTAGAACCATGCTCCATTCTCTACATAAATAAAGCTTTGGATTATTTTTTCCCTACTGCATAAATAAAGCTTTGGATTATTTTTTCCCCACTGTATGTTTGCCTATTTCCATATGTATTGAAATGACAGCCCAGGTATAGTGTGTCATAAAGTCCAGAATAATCCTTTTGCATTCCTCACATTCAGAGCCTTCCTCCTACCTCAAATAATATTGTATGATCAGCATTATTTGTCACTTTTCAAACTCTTTTTTTATTTGGATTATTATGATCATATTAGGCAGTGCAGATTATTTATGAAGATTCACTGTCCCCTGGGACAGTAAAAACTGTTTAGTCTTACTCTGTTTATCCTTTTGCTTTTTAATGCAGGTGAGAACCCTTCATTTTTTGTTACAGTTCTCTGTAACTGTCGTTACTCATAGACCTTGTAAACTGTGTTTTAGATATATTGTTACAGTCTTGCCTTAAAGCCAGTGCAGCCAAAAAGCCCCCACAGGTATTTGCATCAACTGTGTATGACTAGAAATTTGCAAGTAAGAGAAGTGTACTACATCAATTATCTGTATTTGATGACTTTAAAAAAAATCAGCTCTGTACATGATGAAACAATAGAAATTTGACTTTTGATCTTTAGTGTGGCCTCGGAGCTTTAAAATGCTGCATCACTATGTTTCTGCAGAGGAGAACTTCCTTCAGTATCTACCAAATAAAATAAGTGCACATGGTGGATTTATTTCACAAACATTTAAAGCATTCAAAGACATATATTGATTTGTAATCAATAATTTTTGGTTGAATCAGCTGTTTTATTGAGTATGCAATGGAAAAATGACAGCTTTGCATCCATAACTGTTTAACAGTTTTAATAAAGTATATTTTAAGGGAGCATGATGAGAAAACTGGCTTTTACATTTTAAGGTAAACTTATATTTATGAATAAAGTTTTGACAAAGGGAGTTAGTTAAAAATCAGTGTTGACCAGCTAACCTTTCCAAGGAATGAGTTATGGTGTCTTCTGATAAATATTCATAGATGTCGCTGAATAATACTGCAAAATTCTGAAAAGTATAGCAGAATCAAAGTTTATGCTTTGAAGAGACGTGCATTAAAAGCTGAGAGCACATTAATATCCAAATATTCTGAAATACAAGTTCTGTAAGATCAAGCATTTGTTTTAATTGATAGTTGCAGCAGAATGGAGCTTATAACTAAAGAAATATGAAAGGAAGCTTTCCAGGTAGGGGTACTGTGTGGTTTTTAAAGCTGGTAAGTCTTACAGTGATCAACTGGTTAGTAATAGAAACCCTTTTGTAAACTGATTGTATCCAGAAGGCAAATACGACACCACGAGAAAATTCTTTTGGCAAACCTCAGCCAAGATGATACAAGACAGATGCAGAGTTGTCAGCCTTCACCAGTTTGAGTAAAAGTTATTGTCTAAACAAAAAATAGATGTTGAGTACAAGGAGGCAAGTGAGTTTGGTGTATATGATAGTTTTTTTTTCTTTTCTCTAAGATAAATAAAAATGTCCTAAAGTATCTCAGAAGTTTCAGGAAGAACTACATCAACTTAATACGTTAATCTGATGCTGCAATATAAAATATAAAATCTAATATTTTGAAGTGGTGAAATAATGAAGATGTTGGATCTGCATGTATATACTCTTTCCTTCCAGTGATGAACAGTCTTATTAATTAGGTTTTAATTTCATGACTATTGATGCAAGATCATTAGATAAAACATCTGCTTCCTGTAAATCAGTTGTTAAGCAAATACAATGTTGATTAAAATTTTGTTTAGAAAGCTGATCAAAAAGCAGTGAAAAATTAATTACTTTCTTTAGCAAGGTATTAAAATAAAAAAACATTAGTTGGCAAAAAGTTGGAGACCCAGTGTAAGAAACCACAGAGAAGTTCAGCATACAGATTTTGATAGCCTAAAACTAATAAAAATATCTGTGAAAAGCAGAGCTGTGGGGATGTTACTTTGAGGGAAATGTTTTAAGTATTTATCTTATCTCAAAATAAACACATGTAGAAGGTTTGTCTTTTGGGAAATAAATTTTGGTTGTTCACTCTATGGCTTTTTTTAGTAATTTAAGTCTCCTAGAATAAAATGCATGACCGAGTACAGATCATATATAATCAACATTATATAAAATGCATTGGAAGGAGAGGACTGATTCAGTGTTTAGAATCAAATAATTCAGTTTGGTATATATGGACATGTGGAATGTGCCTCCTAGATATTTAGAGAGTTGGGTGTGCCACTCCCTGGTCTGGAATGGTTTTGGGCCATAGATCCGTGCAGTGGTAATTACTACATGTATTTTGCTTGTGTTCCACTCTTTACTTCAGTAATTTTATTGAAATTGGGCTTGAAAATACAGGGGAAATAAAGTAAGATAATCAAAGATGCATAGATAAATGCCAAGAAGGAAACAACATGTACCTGCTTATTTATTTTTAAGAGATTGTTCGGACTTAACAATTTCTTGAAGTCAACATTGATATGCATTTTGGAAGTCATCATTATGTAAGACATTTACATGCATTGTTCAGAATGCAAATGTTGTACATTCACTGAATTTTTTTTGTTACTGGAATATTTACCAGGGTAAGTATGAAGTGTCAGTAATGGTTTTAAAGTGTAATTACCCCTTCTCTGTTAGCATTGAGTGTTTTTGTACAGTTTTATCTTTACTTTGAATTAACCATTGGCAGAGATTGTAACCTAAAAAGGATAATTGTGAATCAAGATGTAATCACTATTACAACAGAAAGTGATCATTTGTACTTTTGCTATTTTTAGAAGTAAATACAACCCAGATACTGATTCTGTATATTTATTTAACACATGCTTTAGAAGTTGGAAGGCTTTTGTCTTTCTTAAAGCATCTCATAAATTAGCAATATATTAGGAAGGCATTAATTCACTGAACTCATCACATATTTTGGAAAAAATACTTTTTGATAGGAGAACCTGCAGGCAGCAGATCATTCTGTAACCTTGTTTGTATAGAGGCTAGTATGGAATATGTAATAATGTAAATGTAACAATGTAATAATGCAGACGTAACAATGTAAAGGTATATCCTCACAAAAAAAGAAAAAAATTATCACCAAGCACTGAGTAAGATAATCTGAAAAATAATGCTCTTTTACATCTTAAGGAAAAAGATTACAATGTTCCCAAATATATACAATTTATGCATTCACAACTTGGGTTTCTGAAATATATTTTACAGGTTAAAAACAGTAATAGAAGAACTGATGCAGACACAGCAAACCCTTTTGAGCAAAGAGGAACTTGTGTTGGAACTAGAGAAAAAAATAGAAGAGTCCTCTAAGACATGTGAAAAGAAATCTGAGTAAGTTGAAATTAAATTTCAAAATACAATAATTTGAGGGGTGAAAATGTCAAAAATGCAATTCCCAAAACTTACATAAGAAATAACCTTCACTAATCTTGTTCTGCTTTTGTATGTAGCAATTATTGTGAAAAACAACAGTAAATTAGTTTCTCATCTCTAAAATAACCCTTTCCCATGGCAGACCCAAACTCATTGAAGAACTGAGCAGCTCCATGAATTTAATATAATTGTCATAGTTTTGGCATGGCTCAAGAGCTGGACCTTTCATTAATTCAATTCAACTTGATCAGAGAAGATGAGTGAGTTCAGTTGCCTCTCTGTTTGACAGAATTCCTTGTGTAGGTGTAATTCTGTGAAGGGCTTTCAGAGTAATGTGCATGACTTGTTCTTATGCAGTAATGTGTTTGGAACTTGTCAGGTTAAGTTCATTCTTCTTTGCATTTGCTTTAAAAAAGTGTAGATGTAAAGAATGTAAATCTCATACCCTGTAGTGCTGCGTAGTAAATACCAAAGGTGAGGACTTAATGAGAGTTTTAGTGCACCATGAATAAACTTATTACTATAAAGAATCATTCTTGGGCAACATCTTTAGGTTTTTCTTCTACCTTTGGTTAGAAAAAATACTCACATACTCTTCTAAACTGAAGTCAGTACAACAGATAAAGAAACCTTTTGTCCGTAGTGGTATTTTTCTTATTCTTGTTGCAATCAATCTTAATCTTACTAATTTGGTCATAAAGATTAGTTTACAGTACCAGTAGTGAACTGGAATGCAAGTCCTTCAGGTAATCCGTCATTCGCTGAAGAAGTCTTGAAGCTCTTGGTTGAAGGAACCTTGTCACATGAAACATTGTATAGTATTTAATTCACATCCAAAACTTTATTTATGTGTATGATATCTGTGTCTTGATTAGATACTTCATGTCCTTTCTTTGGTTAAGTCCACATGCACTCATGGTGTGTTTTCCAATTTTTGGTTCTCGATCTGTCTTCCTTGCTGTATGCTACTTAAAGGATAAACTGTATTTGAACTAGTTGAGTTTGATGGGGTGTTATTTGGTTTTTTCCCCCCTCAGCATTGTTTTGTTACCAGTTATAACTCAGAAAATAGTTCAGGCCATCCCTGTTCTTACTGTGTGGAGGCTTATCTGACTGATCCTTTAGCAGATGTTTGTGGTGTTGAGGAGACGATTTCAGTTCAAATTGCACCAGTACCTGTTTGTCTTACTAAAAGGCAGGGAATCTGTCTTACATATCTAGTTGCAAGATGAAGGCTTCCCTGAAATCATCCCTGTTCTGATTTGTCACTGATCATGCCTACCTCCAACAAACCCCATTTTCACCTTTTAGCTGCAGTGCAGAGTGATTTGGATGTTTCAACTTGTATTACTGTCCCCAGAAGGTCTTGTCCAGCTGTTGCATAGGGTTTAATTATGACTGCATAAGGTCATACCTTATGGCAGTATCTTGGTACTATTATCCTGGCACTAATATCCCTTTCCATCTTCAAATGATGATATTACCTTCAACACAGAAAACGTTTTAATTGTGTTTTGTTTATATGCGTGTATGTCAAGCATACCATCTGCCCTCTTAACATGATAGCAAATTCAATATTTGGGTTTTGATTTAGTTCACCTTTTTACCACTTTCTCATATGTTGCCCTGACCTGCAAGACCTTCACACAAGATCTCACTCTGTGAGTTTGCTAGTAGCTATTACTAGCAGCAAGGACTTTATAAAGTTTTCACTCATGCAAGCCACAGGCAAATAATTTTCTAGATTCTAATTCCTCATGCATGACTGGAGTGGCAAGCATTGAAAGTTGGATTTGGGAAGCCAAATTAGATTGTAATCCATCTTGCTGCATTTCAGGAAAGAGACTAGCTTGTGACTGACTTTCCACTAGCAGAGTATGTCTTGTTATCACCATGTCCTAATAGGTTGAAATCATTCTGTGTTTGGGGATGTCACTCTAGCCAGCATTCACCAAAGCCTAGCTGATGGTTGAAGCCTATTATTTTTGCAGGGTGATGTCCTTTTTCTCTCATAAAGGAGACCAGATTATCTGGAGGAAAAGGAAAACACATTATCTTGAGGATAACATCAGGATAATGGTTCATTTGCTTCTCTGATGCTTTTAAATCTGTGCAGGCTTATGCCAAGTCTCAGTTTCAGGTTTGGGAATCGTGTCTGCATACCTCACACTTACTCTTTTTGAATGAATGATCATTTGGCTGATGGTGCAGAGTTTTGTTCATTAGTGACTTGGTGTAATGCTCACCTATATGGATATGATTTGTATGTTTTCCTGCCAATGAGGATTTTATGACAGGTGGTTCTCCTGTTACTTTGAATCCCATTTAAATACTTATTTGGCTGAGCATCAGTTTGTGAAGGATCAATCCCTGTACGAACAACATTTGCCTTTCTTTTTTTCTGCAAGGGTAGGGCTTGCAGGAGGGCTTGTCTTCCAGGGATTATCCTGAAGATACAGAGCAACACAATACTGTGATTTTCCTTCATATTGTCCTCATTCTTCATAGTTCTGGTTCATTTACCTCCTTCATCTGTTTTTGTAGGCTGTGAGAACTCTGCATCTCCTATAGACCACATGTCACTGGGCTCTGGTTGAGTGGTTTTAAGGGTGTCTGTATTATACTTCGGGTGATTCTGTCTTTCAGGCAGCTTCTGTCACTCTTTGGTTTTGGTAGTTCTTTGAGATAATAGAGTCATCTGGATATCTGCAGATACTCTAAATGCTTGTCCTTCAATATGATTTAATCATGACTGCCTCGAGTATTCACGGGTATGAGCGGTATTCAGAGAAAAACCATAAAAATAAGCAGAAGAAAAAAAGTTGCTTTTAGCTCCTCATAAAGATCAATTTATTTAGCTTCATAAGAAGACAATTATAGCACAGTCCAGAAATACTTATGGAGCAGAGGGAAAAACCAGGTATCCCTGATGTGATGCCATATGAATTTATACTGGATGTGAGGTGAGTTTAATATTGCAAATTATTACTGCAACAACTACACTGATTGGTGTGAATTTCTCATCACTGGAAATCACTATCTAAAATTTATTTATTCTCTAAAGGAGGCAGAACTCCAGTGTTTATAAATTCAGTCAAAAGTGGATGAAAGCAGGAGTTTCACTTATATTTATTACAACAGGATTTTTGTGATAGAGAGACGTGAATGGGTGTTTTCCTGATAGAGAGAAGAGAATGAGTGTTTGCTTGCATTGTCTTGTTGCTTTGAAAATTTTCTGGAATTGCCTCACCTTTGAATAAATTATGATGGTGAGGAATTGTCATTCTTTTTTCTGCCAGCTTTTATGAAGCAAAGAAACTATTTTGAATCTTGTATATTTTTAAATTGTTATTTTTCTTTGCAGTATTGTACTCTTGCTGAGCCAAAAGCAAGCACTTGAAGAACTTAAGCAAACGGTTCAACAATTAAGATGCTCTGAGGCAAAATTTGCAGCCCAGAAAGAACTACTGGAACAAAAGGTTCAAGAGAATGATGGGAAAGAGCCACCACCTGTAGTAAATTATGAAGAAGATGCCAGATCAGTGACTTCTATGGTAAGTTTTACATCTGTTTTACTGAATTGCATAGCCCTGCCATTGTAGTTCAGACCCAGGATCAGAGTATCAAGATACTCACTTGGAGTGATTAAAGTTAATGGACTTCACTTTGCGCTTTTGGAGAGTTGTTTGGGTAAGAAGTTCAGTTGCATGATTTTTTTTTTTATTTCTAAGTGGCAATAACTCATAACAATCTGTGTCTGGGGACTTGAATTGTTCTTCTCTACGCTTGATGCTTAGATTTTCATTACACTGTTTTGTAATGAAATGGCTTAACCCTTACATAGATTTAGTAAATTTGACTGAGTAGCTATTGGTAATTTCCTTGGCTGTATTAAAGAAATACATTTGCAGTTGTAGATAGAAATTAACAGCAAAAGCTCATGGAGTTGCTGTATGCGTTATGTAGTTGGGAAATTAATTTTATGTACGGTAGTTACTCTTTTCTTAAACAGAAATGAACATTGGTTTCTTTGCAGCTTATTTTTAAATGTTTACATGCTCTTAATAATTAAAAGGAAATTTTTTTGGTCGGATGAGACCTCATGTAACTTATATAAGTACCTTACTTGGCTAATATTTTGTGTGACTTTCTTCTCTCAGTTTTATGCAGCTATGTGCAAAGTTTGTAGGCCACATAAAAAAAGCAAACAAACAGTACCTGTTTACTAAAGGGACAAACAGTAGTGTTTGCCTTTGTGGATTAGTTTTGACATGTAGGAGATATTTGTGACTATTTTTCTTTGAGGTTTAGCCTGACATTCTTTTTGGCCCATGGGGCAGTAGCTCTGTGAAGTGATAATTAAATGGCTGTTTCTGAGAGGAGAGCTTTTTTCTTCCTCTGTCTATTTGTGGAACTCTTTGATTCCCATTCTACAATTATACTTGATTGTCAGCATTCTCTTGCTTCCACTGCTGTTTAATATTTACAAGGCATTATGAGGTGGTTGTCATTTACACTGGTACAAAACATTATTTTGCAAAGCATGTATGCTTGTCGTGACCTAGAAGGAGCTTAAAAAGTACGAAAAGATGAAGAAAGAGAAAAGAAGAATCAGGATAATGATTGCAAAAGGGTTGGAATCCTTCTGGGGTAGACTATCCTGTTAGTTATTTAATATTATATCCTGTAGCAGTGCTAGTGATTAGTTTCTGTAGGTTTAGTTGAGGTGATGAGTCTAGTCATAAGAATGGTACTCTTCCCCTTCAGTTCAAGATTACTGAAGTCTGCTTTCTGGTGTCCAAACCTCTGTTTCAGTGAGCAGGAGAAAATAATCCTGTGTGCTGAGTACAGGCCTACACAGGGCCAACAGGACAGCGACACAGCAGCTCCATCACTGCCAGCACCTCCAGTGTCACCTGCAAGGAGTGAGGGCTCATCCTGGCCACCGATGTGCCCACAGTGGCCCAGGGCAGATGGCACAGGGCGGGGCTGGTTCTGTGTTCAGGGCATGGTGGCCCCTGCAGGAGGGCAGGGGAAGGGGCAGCATAGAGTCATAGGGTGGTTTGGGTTGGAAAGGACCTTCAAGATTGCCTAGTTCCAACCCCTTTCAGCACCTTCCACTAGAGCAGGATGCACCCCTTTACAAAACCTTGCCACTTCAACCCAATGCAAGGTTGCAGAAAAAAGCCATGAGAGCACTTAGAAAGGCGCCTAATTATGAGAGGCTTAGTATGGTCGGCTTGTCAGGGGAAAGGTAAAATGGGAACAGGAAGTTGGTACAAAAGGAGGCAGAAATATTTAAAGCACTAAGTGATGTTAGGTAAGCTGAAAGAGAGGATAATGTGGGTTTTTGTTGTTTTATTTTTTAAACCAGCAACTGAAATTTACTGTTAAGGCAGCTTGTGAAAGTAATCAGGGACGTATTTGTATGTCAGGGATAATGTTAACATTCATTTTTAACGTGGATTTTGTACTTTTAAGTAACTTGCTCTAGTTTATGTAGTTCCGTCTGGCCTGTGTTATCTGAGAGTTCAGAGTGCCTGCATCTTTAATGAAAACAATGATGATTATGCAAGCTACCTTGCAGAGAAGATGTGTCACGAAGTGTGATGTGTTAAATTTCATCTGAAGAATTTAAATTGAGCAGAATTACCCCTTCCCTTGCTTCTTCAAGGCAAAGCTTGCCAGAAGGGCTAAGCTGCTCTTGGACATGGAGACTTATTTTGTGGGTGCTAGATGTAGAAGTCCTTGCCTTGCACAGGAGACTGAATGGGACTGAAAACAGGGTTAGCTGTGAAAGCAGGCAACTTTATTTCCACAGCTAAGTCAAGTTCAGCATTTACATGTACAGGATACAGCATTTACATGCAGGCCTTTGGTACTGAGGCTGCCTTGGCATCAGCAGACATTGCCCCAGATGGAAATGGTTGTGATCCGCTGCAGCCTGCACTGGATCCGGCTCAACCTGCCGCTCATGCTGTTTTTTCCCTTAGGACCCGCAGGAACTCCTGCACCTCAGGAAAGAATTCTACCAGCTTTTGGACTTGAAAAAAGACAGGAGCTGAACATGCCTGATGGTGTTGGCATTGGCCTTGCCTTCTGAGAAGGGGTGATCATAAAATGATCCTATGCCTGTGATGATGGATAAGCCCGTACACCTGGGCTATCTGTTTAGCACTTCTACAGCACACAGTAGAAGTGCTGGGAGGTGGTGCAGACTCTGGGCCATTTTGCTTTCAAACAGCCTCTCTCCAGCTGGTCACTCCAGTGAGCCAGAAGTAGTCAGGTCTTTTGTCTCTGTGCATGAAAGGACCACTACTGTCACCCTGCAGTGGAGCAGAGGATCAAGGTGATGTTGAGTGGTCACTGTCAGTACTGGGGCTGTCTCCTCTCTCACAGCTCATGCCAGAGCTTTGTTCCCCACAGAGCAAGACTCTGCTCAGGTGCTGGAACATCTTGTCTTTTAGACTAAGACTGTTTCCCCTTATCATGTCACTATCTGGCAGTGTAAAGAGTCACCCTCCATCTTTCTTATGAGCTTCCTTTAAGTGCTTAAGGGCTTCAGTGAGATCTTCCTGGAGAAGATCTTCCTTCCTTGCTCCAGGCTGAACAACTCCTCCCTCAGCCAGTTGTCATAGGAGTGGTGCTCCAGCCCTGTGATCAACTTAGTGGCTTTCCTCTGGACGTGTTCCAACAGCTCCATCTCTTTTCTGTGTGAAGGACCTCAGACCTGGGTGCAATTCTCAAGATAGAATCTCACAAGGGCAGAGTAGAGGGAGCGAGTCACCTCCATCATCCTGCTGCTCATGGTGCTTTGGGTGTAGCCCAGGATGTCATTGACCCTTTGGGCTGCAAGTGCACAGTGTTGGCTCGTGTGCAACTTTTTGTCTGCCAGCATCCTCACGTCCTTCTCTGCAGGGCTGCTGGTGATGTCTTCTTTTTTCTCCCAGTCTATGCTCATGTCTGGCATTGCCCTGACCCAGCAGTCTTGACTGTATCTTAATATGAAAAAATAATACTCTGATGGGTTGTTTCTGTAAATCAACATCCTGGTGATTTTTGAAATGAGATTATTTTTTTTTTTTTAGTAAAACTCCTTAAAAGTATAGGGATGTAAAAGATCAGAAACTAAATGTTCTTGCTGCTGATGGCTCATCCTTGTATCATTCAAGAGGATCACTGTTTCTTCAGCTATAAATTTGTTTAGGTTTCTCCACTGTATCTGAGAGCAGTTCATCTAAACTTTGCTCTGATACACCTGAACGTGCTTATTTATTCCTCTTCAGAAATTAATTGTAAACACTTGTTTTACAAATTTTTTTCCTAAGAATTACGAAATCGTAGTTGGCTTGGGTTGTCAACATCCATATGAAGCAAATTTTCCTGACCTCAGTCACAAGTAATTTTTTTGTTTTGTAATTTAAAAGAGGATATGCAAAGCGACTTCGTAAAGTTTCGTATCTCCTAAGTATTTTTATCATATAAATAGAGCCAATTTCACGGTGGAATAGTTTGCAAATTGTTTTGTTTCCCTTCTCTTACATTGATAACTGTATAATAGAATACTAACAAGGAGTGAAATTCTGAAATGCTGTTAGATATGTTTTTATAGACAGTGTAATGTTATGTGAGTGTTTTAACTTAGTTTCCTTGTTCTTTTTTGCCTCTATTAACTGTAGGAAGTTTCATATTCTGTTAGTGTCTTCAATATGGTTTGCTTTAGTCAATATATTTTTTGTAGAATGTTAGCTGTGTATTGGTAGTCATGTACTCATTTTAGCAAAAAAAGAAAATTGCTGAACGATTCTCTTTTTTTCAATCAGGGTTTCAATCTGAACAGTACATATAATAGTTTTGTCATTGTATATGGAAGAATGAAACATGTTTTTGTTACTAGCAGTTTTCTACTGACTTATCCATGCAGGACAGAGATAATTATAGTGCTGAAGGTACTACAAGTTTAAAATCTTCTCTTTGAGCCCCTTAGAGTTACACATTTATGCTATTCAGTATGTTAATGAGAGATTCATAGTTCACATTTTCTTCTGTACTTAAATTATGGAGCTAGATACTAAAAAAAAGCCTGTTATTCTTTGTAAACAGATGTATTTTGACAAAAATATAGTAGTATCCAAAGTGTTATGTATTATGTCACTTTATAAAATTTAACCAGTAACTGGAAGTGACTTGAGCTAACTCTTTAATGTTTAGGTATTCAGTCAGTGGATGTATGGCCTGTCATTTGTCTTAGGGTACATAAGGTATATTTTTGCTGTTAATATGATCAGCAAAGCTTGGTGGTAGTCCATGGTATTTAAAATGAAGAAAACAACAGCAACAAAACTGCTTAGACAACTTTTATATGTCTGATGATCAGATTAGAAATAAAAACATCATTGATTTTTGAATATTGCAGTGCTAGCTAAACAGGTACTAAGGTAATTACGTACAATTATGATGATTTGCATTTCATGGTAAAGCTTTAAACTTACAGCATCAGTATTGCCTTGTAAATTGTTACAGAAATCTTCAGGGAGTGCTTAAGCCAGGCAGTAGATTTAGTTAATATAAAATAGTAATTAATTTTGTTTAGCAATCATATAGTGAAATCTCTGTGCCACTTTAATATGTCTTCTCCTTTTTCCTTACATAGTAAAAACAAATTTTATAAAGGCATAAACCCATTACGTCTAAGAATATGTGTTTGAAATTACATGCTGTTCCCACTTTAGAAGTGTTTCAAGTAGATTTATTTTGCGTACTGCAGCATTTTCCTGGAACTGGTTGACAAAACTGAGACTTGGTGTGCAAGCTCTGCAACACTTGAGAGACTTGTCAGCAGGTGGAGCTCATTGCCAGAAGACTAGTTATGACTGAATAACCCAGATCTGTTAGCAAGAGCTTATGAGAGGTACACAGGGTAGGAGCAAGCTGAGGCACCATGGTACAGCTGTTGGGATGCTGTAATGCCTTTGTGCCAGTAGAGTGCCAGGCTTAAAACTGTACACAGCAGAAAATGATTTTATCTGTTATAGCATAATTACTTGAAAGGAAAAAAAAAATATAGAAGTTCACCTAATACCCAATTGCTTTTTTTGTTTGTTATTCCTTTTTAAAAGGCTTCAGAGATGTTATCCTTAGTGATTGCTTTAAAAGTAAGATAAGCCAGCTATTAGTGAAAGTTGTGGTAGTAAAAAAATTAGTTCTCAGTCATTATGGAAAGAAAAACTAAATAAATGCATGAAACAGAGCTAAAGTGCTACTTGCATTGTTTGTAAATCAGTCTACCTAATGTGAGTGTTTTATCTTTCCTTCCTTGCTTTCTAGAATCCAAGACTTGGTGCTTTAAATGGTATGATCAGCAAACCAATAGTCAGGGTCTTCTTCTGCAGGTTTGGATTTGAAGTGAATGTTTTCAGAACTCTCACTAAAATAGTAATTGACAAATTTAATCCATTTGTATGTTTTGCTTTTTTTACTGTCAGTTGCATAGATACGAAAGAGGCTTTGCAGGAGTTTGCTGTTTGATTAAAGATGTTTCATTGCATACATTTTAGATGTTAGATCATAAGGTCCCGAAACATAATCTGCTGAGAGAAATACCACTCTCTTGGGGGTTCCTTTTCCCATGCTCTTTCAGACTATGCAGGTTCTTTATTTTGAAATAGATGCAAGGAAGTGATTGCCTTCTGTGACAGGCCACTGCAGCAACAGCAGAAAGTTTAACAGTAGAGATAAATTTGTCATTTTTCTTACTGATTCAGAAGAATTGACACATTCTTATGCTCTGTAATGGATGACCAAA
This sequence comes from Dicrurus megarhynchus, assembly GCA_013399195.1. Classification (NCBI taxonomy): domain Eukaryota; kingdom Metazoa; phylum Chordata; class Aves; order Passeriformes; family Dicruridae; genus Dicrurus; species Dicrurus megarhynchus. Next base: position 455,693 of record VXAD01010011.1, on the reverse strand, counting down.
CATCTTCTTTATCTGTCCACAAAAGTAATTCTCTACTGATTTGAGGCTCATGACATTTATATAAAACTAAGATTGTATTAGGGCGTGGTGAGGGGGAGCCCTTCACAATTATTTAGTTTATATATTTATAAATCTTGTACACTTCCACTGTGTTATTGCAAGATTTTAACATTCTTGTCAACAGAAACAGGGCCAGAGTTAGTCTGTGCATTTGTATCCTTATCCTTTCCTTTATTTTCATCTCTGCTGAGGAGACGCTGCCAGTGCAGTCATGCTGTAGAAATTTTGCTTATTTATTCATAAAAGACCTGGAAATCAACAGTTTTATTTGGTGGTTGCCTGGACAGCTGAAGTTCAACCAAGTGATCTTTGTTTATGGCCGCTTTCCAAGCTTGCTGGCTGGGGCCTGTGTTTCTGGCTTACAGCCAGAATTTGACATGGATCGAAAATGCCCCAAATGTCAGATTCTTTTAGGAAGTGTGGAGGATGAATTCTATTCATCTTTCTCTCTTAGTGAATATGTTCTGGCTTCTGTTTCTTCTTTTTGTAAATCCCAACTGCCTGAAGGACATACATCAGAGGAAGAACAATACAAAAGGACATACTAAGGTAGTAGACAGATAAAACCAGTCATGCTTTGTCCCACTGACTGGTCCAGAATTTACAGGATGAGAGGTCAGTTGAGCTGTCAAACCTCTTGCCAGTGAACATGCCTAGAAACTTCTGAAGTAAAAGACTGGACTAAGTTCACACACTAAGGCTCAGAACCTACATATTTCTTTAGGTTAGCATATTATCTATCAAAAAATGTTGAGAAATAACCTATCTTGGGGAAAAGTGATATTAGAAGTGTGGGCAAAGTTCTTGAGGAATTGAGGGAGGTGGATCATTCACAGAGGCAGAACTCTTAGACTATATGAAAGTGCAGAATTAGTTTACCCTCTCCATATGAAGGAGAGTTCTGAGTACTTGAGATAAGTTCATAGACCTCTCTTGAATTGCCAAAAATATTTCAAGAGATTTAATTTCTTCCTTGAGGAAGCAGGCTTCACCATAGTAGTGTTGCAGAACTGCATACCCACTGAGGATTTGTTATTTCAGTCAGAATCTTCTCTACGGATTAGGAAAGCTCCACACAGAAGTTTTCCTTTTGAACAGAAATCACATACTGGTATCCAGCATATGTTTCTCTGTGTGCTGGGAGGAAAGTTGTAATTCTCTGCCAGAATGATCATCATTGCCTTCTTGCATCTTTTTCATAGTGATGGCACCGAATTAGTGTGATTGCTAACTTCTCATAGCCTCTAGGCAATACACAGGAAGTAACGTGATAGAATTTGGCTGCTTTAAATCACCTCTCCGCTTTTCTCTCTTCCTTTTTAAGTAGCTGATTAAAAATACCATTGGCCTTAAAGGCAAGTATTATGCTTCTAAAACTCCTAAAATCTGCTATAAAATAATTCTTGGAATTAGGATTTATGGTTTTAATCTAATGTAGTTTTTTGCCAGATTGGAGTGTATGATTTTTAGTCTTAGCTTCTGGTTCTTTTCTGCCACATGGGGAAGTTCTCACCTGCTACAGACGTGATAAACCAGAAGGCAATCCAATTTTCAGGCCACTGTCTTTAAGTTACAGACCTATTTTTTTGTTCTCCTTTTTTTTTTTTTTTTTTTTTACTGTTGGTGATTTTTAACAGTGGGATAAGTGAAATAGCATGTTTCAGTCATCCAGCAGTCAGATAGATGCGAAACATTTCTGGTCAGTTTGGGATCCAGGTGCCTGAACATCAGCACTAATGCAATTTTCAGATTGGTTAAGGTATCCTGCCTGTGACATGAAGCTGTGACTGAAGTCTGCCAGTCCCATGTAGTTGTATTGGATAACCTAGGCTATAAAGAGTACTGGATATTAATATTCAAAAAGGTGAAGCCCCCTTTCCAACAGACACTGAGGCTCTTGTTCAAAATAGTCTTTAATGGTGGGGAGAATTAAAGTTCTGTGTGAGATAGTGGTAGTCACTGTAACCTTGTCAAAAAATTCCAGGATTGCTTATGTCAATGTCTTTTTAGGGAGATACAGAAACAGATCATCAGAAACTTAGTTTTTATTTGGCTGTTGTGTTAGGGTAATGTGAGAAAGGCAGTGGCATTGGTATGAAGGTAATAGCAGATATCCGTGAGTTTCTGAAACTAATGTCCTCATCCTAGAGAAGAAAGAAAGCTTGGAGTATCACAGCCAAGATGCGTGGAAGTTTGTTCTTCTTGGAAAACGATTGAAGGTCTTTACTTTTAGGGCGTTGTAGGATTTTGTGGATCAAAAGCAGGTTTGTTTTCTGAAAGTTACTGCAAAGTCTTTCTGCAAGCAAAATGATTTTTTAAATCTGATTTTTTTGTCAAGTTCCTGCAAAAAGCAAGAGTTGGTGGTGTGTAGAAGCTGGAGTATAGATTGGTAAAATTAGAAAAAAAAAAGAAAAAAGAAAGAAACCAAATTAAGGATAGAGTGGCAGAGCCAGACACTGGCAGCTCCAGGGGCAGCAGTGTGTTTAGTCAGGTTCAGAGTGCACTTAGGAGTCCTGTCAGGAGCAAAATGAAAAACCGTCTGAGACAGTGCTGAGGACGAGACTATCATGGGTCCGAAGTCTGTCCAGGACAGAGGACCAAACACAGGATTGGAGAAGCCTGCAACATAGTCATGTAGGACTCATCCAGGGGGAAAGACTGGAGACAGAGCAGTTGTCAGTATAATTTAATGAGACAGTGTTTCTGGGAGACTGTGGCTCTGACTTTATCAACACATGTTGCCACTGTGGTAAATTGGGTGCTAAATCAAAGCATAAGTAAGAAAAATACACTGTAGAAGTGATATAGCCTGAGCTATACCTGCAAATTTTTGTTTCTGATGTGCCTTAGAATGACTTGTTTTGTTTCCAGATCTTGGCTCTGAATACTAAGATGAAATAAAATCACTTAATGTTTGGCTTTATATGTAATACAAACTTCTGACATTCCCCTTTAAAATAAATTTACCTAGTTTAGCCAAAACTCTGTAACAATGAGGACTTTCACAATATCTAACTGAAATTATCTCACTCTGGAAACCTGTGGCATTTACTCAGCAACTGCTATAAAAATGAAAACAAAGAACTGTTGGTAGAAGAGAGAGAAAAATGGAAACACAAATATGTTGGTTTGGGGGCGGGGGGTCTAAAATGGGATGCTTGACAGTCTTGACAGTTTCTGTATCACGTTAACCTGAAGTTTTCATGTTCTGTGCTAGCTGCTCTCTAGGGCAGTTGAACTTGGTGATTGTTTACACTGAATTCAGTGTAATGCAGTGAATGTTGCAGTACAGAAGGAGCTGATGTGACTGAGCAGGGCATAGGCAATTGTACTGAAAGAGGATGCAGATTTTTGTATGATTTCTAAGTGAGGGGAGATGTATTCGGAGAATTCTAAAAATAAAGTTTAACTTCTGAGTTAGAAACAACTAAACAAAAAAAAAAAGTAACTTCTGGTTTATAAAACCAGAAAAGTTAAAGAAGTAACTTCCGGGTTTAAAAAAACCAAAACCTTTTAGGTACACCTGTATTTTGTTAGTCTGAAAGAAAAACCTACATCCTCAAGGAAAGTGAAGGTTTAAGTGCAGCTGATATAAATTCAATTTTCTTATGTTAATGTGTTGGCTATTATAGCATAAAGGGGAGATGTTGTTTTCTCTATAAGGGGTGGGGGGAAAGACAAACCTGCAAGTGGGATTTGTGAACATTTCCTACGTAATAGGATCCTGTTACAGTGTGGTTGTGCTCACTTAGTGATTGTTGATTCAAGTTCCAGGCCACAGTAATGTGTGACAACTACGTAAGTACCATTAGTGGAAGAATGATTTGTCTTAGAGTAATTTTTGTACGGGCCAGTAAAGTAGCTTTTTGACAAACATGCAGCTGTTTTCTTCTCAGGCTATTTTGTAGTAGTGTCCAAAGCTGTGGCTGTGTATTGGAAGGTTTTGGTCTGCCTCAGGTGCTGCTGCTTTTGAGTACTTGATCTGTTTGCTCAGTAGGGATTTTTATGTATAACATGTAAATTAACACTGGTTATGTGGATAGTTGTATGTGAAATTTGTTCTTGGCATTAAGTGTCTCAGGAACTGTGTGATAATGAAATATGTACCTTTATAATATGTAATAAAAAATATTGAGGAAAATAGGATTTTCAACCAACATGACTGAAGTATTTCATCAGTTATTTTCTTCAACATACCTTTTAAGAAGTTGATGCATTGAATCATGTATAAATATACCCATAAACTAGAAATTACTGGAGTTTTTTTTGGGGGGGCGGCTGCAAAAGGAGTTTCTTCTGTAACAGAGGAGACTGGTCTTTGTTTCAACAAGCAGCTTGAGCATGCTAAATTAGTACAACTTACAAACTTTGAGGGACCACTGCTTGCTTGTTCAGACCCTTTTTAGTAAGTAATGGCTGAAATAGAAAGAAGATCTGTTGACTGAACTAATGAAGTCTTTTTGCATTTCTGTAGAAGTGCTGCCTTATTTATTTTGGCTCATCATGCTAGATAAAATTTATGAACCTCAGCTTGAATAGGATTGAAATCTTTTACTTGGTACCATTACCGAGACTTGCACACTGAGTCTGTCCTCCCTGATGTCTGTATTTTCAAAATAGTCTTGTTTTGTGTCTATGATTTTTAGCTGTGATCTATGCATGAGTTCAGTGGACCACAGGCTTTACTCAGAGTAGAATTTGAACACTGCCGATTTTGAGGGTTTGCCTTTTTGTTGTTCCATTGTTTAAATTGGCAGATATTTGTTGTTTTGGCACCTTGCAGAGATTACTCATTAAGCCTACCTCAGTTATGGTGCTCAAGTTGTGCTCAAGCTGTCACAAAGTTGGTCTATCATTTTATCTATTAACATGCAGGCTGATTTTGTGCATAAACAAGTACCTGTGAAAACCAAAAGCAAACGTCATATTCTGACTACCCTGCCGAACAGCCATCAGACAGAAATTATTTGATCAAATTTGAATCTAGGCATACTTCAAACTATTTCCAGTTATGAAAGGTTCAGTTTTATTGTTTAACACATTTAACGTAAATGTGGATCTTCCTAAGAACCTGTCATGTCCCATCTGACTGAAGCTCTTCAGGGTTAACTCCATGAAACTTGGTTTTATTGTGATAAAACAAATGCATCCTCTCACAATATGATTTTCCAAACAGGTTACAATCACCAGTCCATATTTAATAACACTGTTTATTGGGAGAAGAAAAAGGCTTCACATTCTGCCTGATCACATAACATGTAATGCTATTTCTTGTTGCTTGACTTAGCATTTGCCAGGTGGCTTCATTAGAGCCAGTCAGTGAGTCAACTTGAGCCAGTTAATGAATTGTAAGAGGAATCTTGATTAGTACATGCCAGTGTGTAGAGGGCAGAACTGAAGAAACGCTACCTGGTACCAGACAGAACAGTGTGATGACAAACATGAAGACAATGCCCCTCTGGTACAATGACATGGGGGTTGGCTGGGCAGACAGGAGTCTTCTCAGGCCTGTGAGAACTTCCTTTGAAGTTAGGGGAAAATTTGGGAGTTTCCCCACCCTGTCACCCTAGAGAATAGTGTTTTCTGTAGGCTGGCATGGACCTCTGCTGAAGCTGGGTTGCAGTTCCCTGCCTGCAGCCTGGGATCCTGCAGCTGTCGGTTATTTACTTCTTGGTGTCTTGGGAACTGTAGGAGTGTTTATGGTTACTTGTGGATTTCAACGTCATGCAATATAGTGATGTTTTGTTCTCTGTTCTTCACATGTTGACTTTTGTCCACTGCTTCCCCAACAGCTGTTCAGGGTATAGCTGGCTTCAATACATCTAATCCCTTCCAGGAACCAGACTTTCTTGAACTTAAATGCCTAAGATCTGGATTCCACCACTAGCTTTGTAAGGCATTTATCTTGAGCAGGCATTACTGAGTGTAAATGTGGCTGAAAGCCAACCAAATTGAACAGTGTTTGAATATATTTAATGAGATCTGGAAAGACTGTCATTCCTCCTGTTAGTGAGTAGTGCATTCTAATTAAAGTAATTGACCTGTGTACTAAGTGCAGTCACTAACAAATGCAATAGTCAGTTCATGCTATGTTTATAAATACTGCATTTAGATATATTTTGGGCTGACTAACCCCCAGTTGGCACACTTGGAAGCAGCGTTAGCTGCTTCATTGGCTGATGCACAGAGTACTTGCTCCCATAGCTGTAGTGTTCCATTTATGGAGTTGGTACAGCATCCAGTTAGTTGCTTCAGTTGTCTTCCCATGTCTTCTTTGGATACAAAATGCTGTACTCTAAAGAGATGCAGTCCTCCTTAGAAAACCCTGTTTTGGATGGAACCTTTGCTTGAGTTGAGGTCAGGCAAAATTTTTTTTCTTCAGAATCTCTAGGAAGAAACCCCCCAAACTGTCCTTCTCACTGACCTGTTACCTTAGTTCTGTATTCCCTGTGCTTTCCTCAAGCAACTATTAACCAACCTCCGTGGCAGAAATAAATCACCTGCTTGTAGCTCATAGCTGTAATTTTCCTCTTCGCTGACTTATAATCCCCCACCTACAAACTGCTATATAGATTTACCTCGTGAGATTGTATTTTGTCAAGATACTGATGCCATTGTACTCAGTGGGACCAGAGGAGCTTTGCCTGTGCAGGTCTGGAATAAAAGACTGAGAACAGTTTTTGTTTTGTTCTCTGCTGAAATGTGTCTTGGCTTCCTGTCTGGGGGTTTTAGAGTTTTAAAATAACCAACACAGGTTTTTATAGTAATGAGAAAAGGAGAATGGTTTGTGCTACTCAGTCTGCAGGGTCTGTAAGTATATATGGATTTCTGGCAAGCCTATTATTGTTACTTTAAATCTGTGGCTAGTAAAGACAATTTCCAGTTCCAGATGGCATTCTTTGGCATGCACGCTGCTCTTCAGGAATTTGCCAACATGCTTGTGGTAACTGTGGGTGATCTTCATCACTTCCTTATTTCAGCTACTGACTGTTGCAGAGAACATTAGTAATTAAGGTATTTTGGACATTTTTTTGCAAGACTTTATGTTTACCAGGCTGGATCCTGATGTAAAAATGTCCTGGACATTATGTTTGTATTTGCTTAGTCTGCTCAGTTCATTGTGTCAAGTACTGTATGCATAGCTTAGTTCTTCAGGCACTTGCACTGGAAAATTTTTCAAGCCTCATGTGACATGTAGCCTAGGGGTTCTTCACCTGTGGCTTTTTGTTATCAACCCATGTAGTGATGACTCTAGTTCTTTTTTTTAGGCCAGTGGTTGTATAAAGTTCTGCTAGTCCTTAAGTAATATTTACCAGTTTGAAAAGTTTGATGTAAACTTTTTTAAAACTGAAGCTGATACTGTACACCTAGAACTTCACCATTCCACTGAGGAAGTGCCATTACAGAATACTGTAATTTGTCAACAAGTGCCAAAACCACTCTCTACCTTTATACTTTTTTTTTGCAAATAAATGAGTGTATGAAAACTTCAGGACATAGAATTTATTTTCTACACTGATGCCCATCTTCAGTGGAGGAAAACTGATGTTTTCAGTTGCTGTTTTGTCACAATCTAGTTAAGTAGAGATGCTGTTTTCCAAATAGGAGTAATGCTGCATAGCACATCTGTGTAGAAAAAAATCCATTTCTTCCATTACCTTAGCAACAATTTTCATTCTAGCTCAGGTTTTGCTTGTTTTTTTTGTTGTTGTTGTTTTTGGTTTGGTTTGTTTTCTTTTTTTTAAACTTGAAAGGGGAATGGCAAGACCAGCCTGTTTGTGCATAGATGTATATAACCAGTTCTAAAACATACTTCATGTTGAAGACTTTACCACTTCAAATGGCAGCTATAGTGTTGATCTTGATTAAAACTCTGGGGCAGCATCTACAGCATTACTGCATTTCTCTGTTTTTCTGAGAATTTGGGTCATAGAAACCTCAAACTATTTCAACTGGATATATGCAATATTAAAGGAAAGAATAAAATCAGCCTCTTTGATTCAAAAATGCTCCTAAGAATTTTTAAATTGAAATGGTTTGTGGATGCACATTTATTCACTGCTTTTTGACTTGTGATTCTTGGTTTTCTTGAAGCAGCAGCTGCACAGCCTGAATGTTGTCCTGTCAGATGCTGACCTTCACCAGCAGTCAGTTCATCATACCCTTGGTTTTTTTCATGCCATTGGTTTTCTGAGTGATGAGCTGCCAGAGAATGTAAGATGTTGGCTTTCTAGCTTTTGTGAACATTAGGTGCTGCAGTACAACTACGAGCATTCAGTGCAGTCTGTTTTATGTTCTCCCATTGCATCTTCACGAGCTTATGCAGAATTACAGCAAGAGGGAACTTGTGGGTATGTTTGGAGATCTGTTACTGTGATGTGGCAATGGCAACCAAGGAAGAGAAGGACCATGCCATGAAAAAGTAGTTCCCTTTTATATGTAGCAATTGCTGTACGGACTGAAATTTGATAATTTTTTATACATTCAGTTAATAATGGCATTGCTGATTAATAACAGTGCTCTTCAACTCAGTGAAACAGTTCATATCTGAAAATGTACACACCAGCCTCAGGTTTTTGAAGGGTAGAGGTCTTAATTTTCCCTGTTACATGTTTCCACAGTTAAATAAGGTAATAGCATTTAAACTTAATTTTTGAAAAGTGTTTTTTTGTTCTAAATATGGCTGTAAGCTTTCCAAAGTCTTAATTGGTTTGTTAAATTGCCTTTATTGAAATCAGATGTCGTTTACTTGGCATCGTTATGTGATCAGTGAATGGAGGTGTCTTAGGATTTAGTGGAGTAGAGATACACTCATTAAGCAGAGAAGGAGTACTTAATTTCAGGGACCTATCTGGACTGCAAAAGCCTTTGTCTGGCTACTTCTTCCTTCCACAAAAACAGTTTTTATACAAGATCTCGGTGCCTCAGCTTAGGTGTAGAGGTACATTTTCTCTAGAGGACTGCTGACATTCTTGATGATAATTTGGTGAAATCAAGGTATCATCTTTTTAAAATTACAACTGTTAGGTGTATAGGAGTAAAAATGTGCAATAATGTTTCTGGAAACATTATTGCTAACCCCCATTAAGAGGTGCTCGACTTCCATTAAGACCTTTAATACATGTTCGTGTGTTTGGAAAATTTGCTAATTATTTAAAAGATGAAGATGACATTTCCCTGACATTTCATATATAGCTTGAAAAATTAGTCTTCTGAAAGTCTTAATTAAGAGAGAAAACAGAGCAGACAACTTAACCGTACATTCTGTTATGATAGATAGGGATTAAAAAAAAAAAGCAAAGGGTCAATCATATTGTAGTATTCATAATTAATTTTTAAAAATCAGTCTATTTACACAGAGTGTTTGCTGACATCCAAACCTTTCCTAAGTAAAATCTGCCAAAGATTTTTCAGGTTTTTGTCTCCAAATATTTCACCAATCTCTTGCTTAGTAGTTTTTCTTACTGCTGTTTTCCTGGAAAAAAAAATTACTTTCTCGCCTCTGTTGTAACTTCAAGATCTGGTATATAAGGAATGAAATCCGTGGAAGTAATCATAAGAGAAAAAAATTTCATTTTGAAAGAAAACAAATGTTTTTTGATAGTAAGTTGAGTAAATTCCTGAACTTGTTACAAATTGCACGTATTATTTGTAACAGCCTTTTAAAAACTTTTAATATTATCATCGTATTGTGATACTCCTGCAGACCAGCCTGTAGTAACATTGCCTGATTTCACATATACCAGTAATGACTTCTGAGCTGCCACTCAAAATAAAATCTAAATGTTCCTGAAGATACCAGGTAACTAGAAGTGATCAAGACAAAAAAAACCATGCCAGAAATTCTCAGGAAAAGAAGAAAGGAGAGAACAGAAAATGCTACATCACTGTAGAAATTGATGTGCACCTGCTTCCCAAATGCCTTAGAACTGCAGAATAATGTAAGTTGGAAAACATCTCAGGGGGTGCATCTGGTCCCACTTCTTGCTCAGAGCAGGGCCATCTTTCATGTTATATCAGGCTGCAAAATGCCTTATGCATGTTGAGGTTCCAGTGACGCAAGTCCCTCTGGGAAACCTGTTTGAGTATTTGATCACTGTCCTCATTGTGAGGGTTTTGGTTTTTTTCAGTATCTAACTGAGTTTTTCTTAATGCAAATTGTCCTTTTGCTATGTACCACAGAAGAGTTTGGCTTCATGTAACCAATTATATTTTCAGCTCCCTTAATTAAAAAACTGATGTAGGAGAATTCAGAAAGACAAAATAATGCTCAGATATGTGGAGGAGCTTCTGTAGAATTACAGAGTAAGTAGATGGGCTTTACCAACTTGGGAAATGCAATGAAGAGGAGTGTAATAAAGATGTGTTCGGTGTGTTGGGTGTGAGGATACATGTGGGAAGTGAATAAGGAATAATGACTGTTCTCTGTCTTTGCAGAAGCAAGATGTGTGGGCCATTAAATAACCACAGTAGGCAAATGATTCAAAGCAAGCCCACAAACATGTTCTTGAAAAACGTGTAATTAAGTTGTGCAACTGGTTGCTACTGCAGTGAGTTCTAATAGGTTATATAGATTCAGAAAACAGCTGAAAAATATGGAAGGAAAGTCCTTCCATGACTGTTGCATGTAGAAACATCACATCATAACTAGTAAGGCTGATCTTATACTACAGATCTTCAGAGGACAAAGACATGCTTTGAAGAATTGTCATTCTTTTTTTCTTACTCCAGTGGCATGGTATGGGATATGCCTTTGGTCTGAGAAAATATAACTGTTATTAAATTTCACACTAGTAAGTCTTGTTTTTCAGGCTACCCCCTGCAATTCAGAATGGGGAACATTAATTTGCACCCAGTGCAGTGTTTTACAACATGTGTACATCAATTATGCATCATTTCTGCTGCTTTGGAAGGTGTTACTTGTGTCTAAAACAGAAAATGCTGCCTTATCATAAAGCGATTTTTGAATAGCTAAGTTAATTGGTTTCACTGTGTACTTAGAATACTTCTAATTAGCTTTGAATGTTTAAATTTTTAATAACTATATTATGTTTACATGGCTCTGCACAGTTCTAGATATCTACAATAGTAAACTAAGAAAATGCATATTATAATTCCTGGAAAGGGGCTCCAAAATGATGATCCGATCAACTCAAGTAATAAGCTTGTATTCAGCAAGCAACTGGTTTTGTGTGTGAGTGCCATATTAATACTTAAAATACTCTGGGTTTTTTGGTAAAGGTAGCATGATTCTTTATCTGGTTTTCTACACATGGTCTTTCTGAGATATCCAGTTCTATCATGGCTGGGACCAAAAAAAAAAGAGAGAACAGCCTTTTGAGGAAAGAGATTAGTCTTATTTCTGAAATAAAATCATAGACTTTAGTGATATTGGCCATGTTCTGCCCTATGCTCACATTTTAATATGTCAGCATGTACATCTCTTTCAGTAAGTGCTAATAGCTATAAAACGGACACATGAAGATTTTGTGGTTAGTATATCCACACATCAGTAGGCAGGCCATAGTTAATGTCGCAGTCTAAGTTTATGATATGCTTTTGAGGCTGCTCCTAAATAACTTTTAATCTCCTCTACTGAAGTGACTAATGCAGAGGATCATTTTCAAAAAATTATTTTCTCTGTTTTGAAGAGTTCCTGCTTGTAAATCACAAAACTTTATTCTCACACCATACTTCTAAGACTTCTGAAAAACCAAAAAATATTCCGTGTTCTGCCCATTGTCTAAATATGAAGCCTGAAGATGAATGTTGTTCAGGCACCTTTTTCATCAAGGAAATTGTATCTTCAAACAAGAAAGGAAGCTAGCATTCACTGTATGAAGACTATGTTAATTGCTCTGGCAGGTACTGCCTGTATGCCTGTTTTATCTGTATGTTCACTCAACATACCATTTGCAGTAGCTGCTGGAGTTTCCTTGTCTGGTTTTATTGTAGAGCCCTTGTACTGTACCGAAATAGCTTTCATTAAAATCTCTGAGGACCAGTTTCCTATCACTCTCTTCTTTTAGATATCACTGATTATGTTCTTCTAATTGAAATCTCCTTTTCTTCTGAGAGCATTTTCTCTTTGGAGAGTCCTCATCACATTTAATTTAAATTTCCTGTGAAGGTTCTGCGATTTAATTTGCAAGCCCACGTTCAACTTCTGTATCCATGTGGACAGTTCACATCTGACTCATGAGGCATCTTTTTTTCTTTGAATGGAATAATATTAGAGTATGGGCTTATTTATATCACTGTACATACATGGCTGACTAGTGTTTTAGGGATATTCAATATATTCTGCCTTGTCCTTTGTCTCTTACTGATAATGTTCCACCTTTGATTGGTAGTGTTACTATTTGCCTGTTTCTCAGAAGCATTAATTCTATTTTACCTTTATCTTAGATCTCTCTCCAGCCTCTTACTTCTTTGCTTTTCTAAAAAGAGTATAGACTATTTTCCTTTTATAATAACAGCTAAAATATAGCCCCAATTCTGGATTTATACAGCTAAAAAGCTCTTCTGGGCTTTTATATCACGCAGTTCAATTTAAGCAAAATCTTTTTTTCCTGTTGCTTTGTCTTGCTTATGTTCATTGGAAATACTGATGTGACTATGACTCTCTGGCCTGTCTTTTTATTGTGTCACGCTGCTGGGTATATTGTTTTATTTCTCAGACACTCTTAAGATTTGCAGTGATTTTGCTCAGTGACAGAACGGTGTGCTCTGCAAATAGGAGATTGCTGTCCATGAGACCGTATCAGTTGCAATGCATGACCATAGAAGATAAATTGTAGTGAAAAATCCACTGGAACACACAGGACTTCACACTGCTTGAGATCTCCCAAAGGGAACATAGGAAAAACAGAAGCCCAACTTCTGGTCATATGTAAAGATGCAATTGAAGAAATACTCAAGTAAAATAACAAGTGCTTCACTTGGGTTTTTCAACTGACCTGAATCCCGCCCTTCTTTTTTGATTCTTGGGCTTTACTTCTCCTTTCTGTCTCTTGTGAGAAGACAAGAATGGAAAGTGAAATTAAGAGTGTCAGAATGTTTGTCTTCTGTTGTGACATCTCTTGAAAAAAGCTGAAGTAATTGTTTCCCCTCTAAAGAAGGAAAGAAAACTGAACAGCCTGTATCCTTCTGTTCCAGCACTCCACAGGAGCTGCCCCACCATGCTTCAGGGATACGAGCAGGGTTATAGCCGTGCAAGTGTGACCGCATCTCTAGTTCTTCCTGTTTACTCCCCAGCTGCGTGCATCAGCATAGGGACATTTCAGTGAGCTTCCAGTGAAGCTGACTTTGTGTCTGGCTGAAATTCCCTGGTGTTCTTTCAGGTGTTCTCCTGCTGACCTGCCTTCCTACTTTAGGTTCTGCGCATCTCACTGGTGTGGGTGGGATGGCATCTCATCCCTCATCTTATCATTGTTAAATCTGATGATATCCCCCTCTTCAGTCGTATCTCATTTATGACATAGTTAATTTCAATTCAGTTTGGGGAGTCATTAGAAACATGGCTAGTCCTAAAAAGGGAAATATCAGTCAATGCATTTTTCATAGTTCTTTGTAGTGTGTTTTCATAACACAGGTGTGTTTAAACACATTTAAATAGGTTAAAATGTTCTCTAATGACAGCTTGTATTTTCATACATACCTAGCTTCTTAATGGTAGAGTACAAATTTTCTGTAGTAATTCAGTTATTGCATAAAAATATTATGGCCCACAGATAGGTTGGCTTTCTAGTGAAATCAGTATTGTATAAAATAAAGAAGTGAGAAATCATGCTACCATTTTCTTGATATCTCTGCAAGTAATTAGTTTAAACTGAAATAAAACTGAATCAGCTAATATGCTTTAGTAGCTGCCTTGTGTATGCTAGCAAGTATATTACTCCATAATGCTCTCTATAGCATCCCTGAAGCAGAATTCCTCATTCCTTTCCAGTGTCTAGCTCAGGTTTGTTAGTCTGATAATCACACGTCCTACAACTTTGAAACTTTTGTCATGACTACGTATTTGGCATGTTTGTTCTGTTTGGTGACATGATGTCTGTTGGAATGAGCATTGTGTGCAATTATAATGAACTTTGTGAGCACATAGTTCATTAGGTTCCTTCAGAAATTTTAAATTACTTAATACCCTGAGGTAATCCTTTCACCTATTAAATCCTTTGCTGGATTGAGAGGGGCTTGACTGAGAGGTTCAAAACTTGATGTCGCTAGGGAGAGATCACTGAAAGATAGCTCTGATGTGTATTTGCTTTTACTTTGTAAATCAGACTTAAAATAACACTCTGATTTAAGTAGTAAGATTGTACACACACCTGTACGTAAATACATACATATAAAAAGAAGTAGATAGGATATTCTAGGTTGCAGTTTTACACTAGTTTAGAAAAACAATATCCTTAATGTGCATTAAAAAATCCCTTTATACTGATTTAAATATTATTCTGAGTGTAAAACAGGTTTCCTGCAAGATCTAATGGATCCTTCTAAGGTACCCTGCAGCTGGGCAATGGCAGAAAAAATATCAGTAGAAGACCACTGTTGCAGGTCTTTAGTTTTATCTAGGTTGCCCTAAAAATACTTGAATGGAATAAATAAACTCAGTACAGGCTACAGTTGTGTTTTGTCATATGTCTGCTGTGCAGACAAATTTTCAATCTTCATTGCTGTAAGATAGAGAGTAATTCCAGTATGTCAGGGGAAAGAGCTATGGAAATGCTAAATAGTGTTATAAATGTATTGACGTTGGAACAAGATATGTGCTACATTTTGAACAAAGCCAAGGTTTATCCCTTAAACCCACATTTCAATACTCACTCTATTTATGCGACTGTTTGCCTCTGTATGTCATTCAGTGGTGCTTATCAAAGTTGGCATAGTCCCTGAGACTGGTATTTTGAGTCAAAAAAGTTCCGTCTTGTTCATATTTTTAGTGTCCATTGGAAAGAAAACTCTTGAGTTTTGGTTGTGGGAAGTGAAGTAGAATTTGTGCATCTTTTGGTAAGGTATTTTCTCCTGTTATATAAGAAGTATACATTTAATTGGTGTTAAATCTCATGTCTCACTTCTGAAGACATGTGTGGAATGGATCGTTCCACAACCAGCATGCAAGCAAACACAGACTTTGTGTCTTAGTTGTTAATGTGTTTTTTGTTTGGGTTTGTTTGGTTTTTTGTTGTTGGTTTTTTGGGGTTTTTTTGTGAAGGCAGTTTAATTCAGCAGCATTATCAGAATAAAAACCAGGATTCAGCACACAGTTGTTTTATTAAAATAAAATTATTTGCTATATGACAACACTTGAGTCTTGAGTATAAAAGGTATAAAAATGTTATTGATGGGTAAGTGGGCACATAGTTAATGAGTATTTCTGTGATGGATACACTCCGTATCAGAGTTTTCACAATTTGACTGTTTTTTGCACTCTTTTATTTAATAGCTTACAAATTAGGGCAAATTGCAGACTTTTGCTACCAAATAAGTAGCATTATTTTGCTATGATAATGTTTAACCTGTGTCTTGTAAAATAAACTGGTTTTGGAAATAATTTTCAAACACTGCTAAGTTCAGTGTTCAGAATGTATACATTTTGTTGCTTGTTTGGAAGTCCTGGAATAAACTGAAGCTGCATTTATTACATTATGAGATTTAGTTTCTTCTGTCAAGAGTGTTAACATGAGAAACTTGGAAGCAGTGTTTCTTTGTAACACTGGCAAACAGTTGTTGTCTGTCTCAATTATCAGCTTTTTACAGTTTAGTTAACCTAAAGCTAATTAGCATGTGGTTGCTAATGTGTGGTTTCTCTGCTTCAAGTTTATTTACTTTGTGAGTACTCGTTGAAATATCTCTGCTGTTTCTCAAGCTGATTTACAAGCAATGAAGTAGTTTTGTCCATGTTAGAAATACTTTTTCTTTTTTTTTTTTTTTTTTTAAGATTGTTACTAATTTTGAGAGCTGGTAGTAAGAGATGAGGAAAAATACAGTCTTTGGACTAAGTCAGCTTATGAGGTCTTGGAATTTACATTGACTTATGCTGAACTAGAGATGCCTAAAGGCTGTTTCAGTGTTCCAGTCAGAGCCCTATCCATGCAGAATTTTAAATCCAGACAGTGGCTGCACTTACAGTTTACAGTAATGCCAGAAGAGAAATGGCTCTTATTACTTGCACCAATGGGTGCTAATATGTACAGGTAGTCTGTTGTTACAGAAGAACCTGTTAATAAAAGGAAAAAAACCTAAACATGTATTAAACAAGGACAATGCACATACGTAGAGCTTTTAACTGTGTGGGCGTTTTTTATTATATATTTTCGAATTATTGTCCCTTTAAAATGATACATATTTCAGGAGAACTGAGAGTTAGGTCTCATGTTTTTAAGATATAGAAGAATTACAATTTTCTTTATACTTAAAATAATTGCACAAAATATTTCAGGAAATACAGAATTTGTAAGTGGTTAAATTGATCTGAGCTTAATCCTGCTGATGTTGACATTTCCTGGCTTGTATCAGTAGAAGCTCAGCCCCTATCTTTTATTTAAGTAAAATTCAGGAATCTATATGGCACATTCTCCAATAAATCCTACAGATTTGCTTGTTTTCACTGATGATTCTGCCCTTTCTCCTAGGACAAGAAGGATAAAGTCTCAAGATTTGACACTATACGTCATTCCATAGCTGGAATTATAAGGTCTCCAAAATCCATGTTGGGCTCATCATCAGTAAGTAGTACCAATACTGTAGTGTTGTGATATATTCTGTTATTTTTACAGCTTAAATAAGATTTTTTTTTTTTCTTAAAGCATCATGCATTTCCATTTGAATGGACAAAAGTTACATTATAATAATGTTACATAAACACTGTTCTGATTGATCAAGATACAGGATAATATCATGGTATAATAGTATGTCGGAATAACTTGCTACACTTTAGGAGAATCACAATATGTATGTTCTTTGCAGCTCCCACAGTGGTGCTATATTGTTCAGAATACCCTTCACAATGAAGCTGATTTTCCTGAAATGTACTGTATTATAATAATCTGTAGTAAGCTAGATGGCCATACATGTTTTAGCAATTGTTGCAGTATTTGTATTTGCCATATTTGTTATAAAAGCTCCAGTGTAAAAGCATATTGTTACTACTGCTGCTGGTACTATTTAACTAACTTAGTGTTACAGACCTTGCTTAAAACCCCACTAAAAATGGTTGTTGAGTATTTCTGGGGTATAGTTGGCTTTTGTTCAAATTCTGTAATTGCTGGAAAAACTTCCTTGTTTCTTTTACTTTTGTATTTCCTCTTGTTTGTTTCAAATGGAAGCTTGAAAGATGAGTTAGAATCCTTGAACACCTACCTAGGGATGCATTGGATTTTAGTTGAAAACTTTCTTCCTGTTTTTTTCTTGAAGTGGAACATGTGATCACCCTAACCCCCTCAACATAAAATGAAACCAAAACAACAACTCAAAAACCAAGCAAAGGGAAAAAAAAACTGCAAGAAAGTTGGGCAGAGTTTTTAAAACTGTTTAAAATTGCCTTTTAATTGTGATCTTGTCCCCTAAAATAAAAGCTCAAAATAGCATTCTTGAGAAAACTGCAGAAGCAATTGGTTTTCTATTTAATGCTTCAGGCTTGCATCCAAGGACCAATTAAAAGACACAGCAAACCATATTTAAGCTAGACAATATTCAGAATGTGTGGAAGAGATAACAATTACATATGTGTAAATATACACGTGTATTCAGAAGGAAATTGTATATAGTAATGAAGGAATGGAAAAATAAATATGACCATGAGATAAAAATAGGATGGACCGGCCTTTGCTATGAAAACATGAAAGTTGTATGACATTTGAAAAGCAAGAGGAAAAACATGGCTGAAATACTAAAATATCCTTGATGTTGGACAAAATCTCCACGTTATTGTGATCTTCATTTTGTAAAACTATTAATTGTTTCAAAAATGCAGCATTTCATAGTAAAAACCCATTAAAAGGTGTATTTCTGTGACCTGTGGTTTTTTGTGTAGGTGAGAAACAGCATTCACCTCTATTTCAATGTATTATAAAACTTATGACTTCAAAATAAACCAAAAAGTTTCCACAAACCACAGAACAAACCTACCTAAAACTGCTTAAGATAAAAATTGAAGAGAAAAAAAATCTCAAGAGGAAGATTAAAATGAAACATTTAGATTAAATCAGGGGAAGTCAATGTCAAATTTCAGTTGGCTTAAACTGTTGGTTTAAATAAGCTATGTTTCACACTCTGATTTTCATTCCATGGAACCTGATGTAAATCTGGCTGTAGATACATGGTAGATGGAATCGGTGAAACTTTGGAATATGTTTGGAAGAAGTAAGATTTGCATTGGTTCATTTGAGTCAGAAGGTAAAATCTGAGTAACAATTGCAGTCTTGATTACCTGTCATTTAAATGACACCTAAATGACTTCAGAGTTAGAATATATAAACTAGCCCATTTTCAGTTTTGCTTTGTGTTTTGGTTTAGCCATTTCATGTGTGTTAGAAAAGTTGACCACACGTATACAGCTAAAATTTGCTTCATTAATTACTACCTAGCTATTAAATGTGGTCGGCTGTTTCCCACTGACAATTACATAACCATGCTTAATTGCTAAATATATAAACTGGTACTTAAAACTTATTATCCATCAACAAAGTATTCCAAGTGATTATTGAATGTGTATTATAAAGTAATACTCACCTACATAAAGAATTTGTTACTTTTTTAAATAGACCAGTACAAAAAAGGATCTCAAAGCAGATTTGGAAAAGGACTGGTACTGATCCTCTCATATAGTCTAGTCTAAAATGTGATCTTACCTACCTGTTTTCAAATTATCTGTTTTAAATATTGAAAGTTTTTAAAGTATTTTTAAGTATTTAATTTTTACAAATATTGAAACTTTAGAAATGGAGCAATATTTTTGTTTCAATGTGGTGCTATTTTAAAAACCCTGTCCAGTTATTTAATTGGTGGGATAATTGAATTTCATTTTTATAAATTAGAGAGGACTAATTTTTTGTATGTCATCTAGAAGAAATCATAGGGAAACAGTGTCATTCCAAAAGCAGTCAGGAGTTTTTGTATGTTGGCACTGAAATTCTGTATATGCTCTCAGAATGAGAATAGTAATACAGGAAAAAAAGTGTAGTTTGAAGAGAAAGCAACACAGCTAAGGATGCAGGTAGTTTTTCTTGGACAGAATGCAAGCCAATTTTCTATAACAGCAAGAGACATAAGTTTAATCAAATGAGGAGAGGAAACACAACAGTGGGGGTAACTTTCATGTACTGCTAATGAAATGCAGTGAATAATCTGAATGAAGAGTCTGAACAAATTGCATCATGAATGCCAGCTTCTGACCTTCTGCATATTTTTTTTGGTACAAGACATTTGAGCTTGACACAAACATCTGCTTTTGTTTATAGGATAATTTTTTTATTGTTTGTAGGATAATAGGTGGAATTAATGCTTGTTTCAGATGGTACATTAGCATGTGGGAATGAGCCAGGTACACAGAGACAGAATATCCATAGGGTATTGTCTCAAATTATCAACCTAAATTTATTGCTTTCCATTCTCATTTGTGTCTGTGCTACTCATTTACACTGGGAGAGGAAAAATATCTTGAGAAAATGTTTTGTTTGCTCAAAGATGGAAAATAAGGAATTACTGAACATTTGCATTCAGAATCTATACAAAAATACAATATTGAGCATGCTATTAGTGTAATAAAATATCGTCCCCATTATTATTTTTGTTTAATTGGTAGTGCAAGTGCAGGAATAATATACAAGTTTTTGGAGTTAGAAATAGCACACTGCTGTTTGCTTGGTTTTTCTCTTGAAATAAGGGCAGCAGCTGGGGACTGCTTCTTTTTACTGTTGGAGAAGAGCATAAGTTTCAATGGATTGTTAAACAGGGAGAGAAAAAGGGGCTCGATATAAGTAAAGAGGACAGTACTAGATCCATGAGGAGCATGATGAAGTATATGAGGCCATCTCCTCATAGAAGAAAAAGTGTGATTAAATATATAAGGACACACAACCCAGCCCCATCCAATAATCCATGAGCGAAATATGGCGATAAATGGAAATCTTGAGGGGAAAAGAACAGGCGAAAAGGAAAAGAGGGGGAAGGAGGGAGAGCAGAAATTTGCAGTGTGAGTTCCTTTCCTTCTGCATGATTTGGTTAATTATTTTTACCTTCAAGTCAAACTAACAGCAAAAATCCTAGAAACAGTATTTCTTCCTTTAGGCTGTTGAATCATTGGGTGCTTCTGTAAGTGTACATATAAATGAGAAAGAGATCCATCCCCCAAATGAGATTGTAAAACATTAAGGTCTAGAATATAAACTTGTCGTATTAACTTGCTGGCTGATATTCAAGTAGAGTTTAAAGAAAAGAGGTGGGAATTCCATTTTGCACGGGTAGCTTTTTTTGTTCCCTCTATTTTCCTCAAAGAGTAACCTATCATTTAATTCTAACTATAAAATGCAGTAGAAACATTAGTACTAATAGTGGTAAACTGAGTTGAAATCAGTATTAAAGTGGTTATATATCCTGCATTGATACTGTTTTTTCTGGGCTTTCTGCCGTGTTTTATTCTATAGCCAGTCAGGGTCAATATTGTATCCTAGAGAAAATATGTTGGAATTAGAAGACTTGTTCATAAAAATAATGCAATTTTTAAATAATTCAAATAACACTCAAGACAAGAATAATTGCCGCTTACTTCATCAGAAAAACCACCATGATATGATAACAAGTAAAGGTAAGGTAAAGTGAAGGACAACCAACAGAGAAAACTTTGTGGAATTTTCATTGTTTCCTTCTAAAGTAATAAATAATACTTGAATCAAATTTAAAAGAGAGAGAAAATTGATGGTAGAGTTAGACAACACTGACAACACTGTAGTTATCTGTCTAAAATGCTCTGTTTTCCTTCCATAAACTCTTTCTCTGTCATAAAGGCTCTTAGAATGTTTTGTTTTGGGATGTGATTCTGATTGTCTGAGTGGTGCCTCAGCCTGCTCCCAGTTTGTACATAAGCAGGTGTTACTATCTTGTGGCTTCCTTTTTAAGCTATAAAATAAATTGCATGTCAGGTTGGGGTTTTTTTAACTTTCTTTTGTGAAGGCCATGAAGTAGATTAGTAACTCTGTACTGGCCTTTTATCCTTAGAAACATTCCCCCTCGAGTACAAATCTGCTCCTGTGTTAAAGGGTTTGCTGCTCTGAACATAGCAGAGGTCTAGGTTTTATTTCAAGTCAAGCTCCGCATCTTTGAACAATAAATGTTCAAGTAAATAACATTGTCTAACATTTCGAAAGCTTTTCTCTTTATTTTAGGAATTTGTGAAAGAAAATGACATAATGTCATTTAACAGTGGCCGACAGCTTTCACCTGAGATGTTTTTAACTGTTGATGATACTGAAAGATATGACTATCTTTTTGGCCAGTCAATATCTCTGCTTTTTAGCAGCTCACTGTGCTGATAAACACATAACCTTGGAGCACAGCTTTTGCCTCTAAAAACTCTGTGTAATTTGTGTTCAAGCTGTAGTTATTTCTTACATAGTCCTTCCTATCGCTGACTCTGTAACAGAGCACACTTTCTAGTGATGTCTGTTGGTTATAGTGCTTGTTTCAAATCTCAGGTCTGAAATTCTCCTTGATGAGAATTTCATCCATGATGAAATCTGTCTGTTGGTATCTGAAAACTAAAGCATCTGTCAGGTTCTTAAATATGTTCTCCAGCTTTCCATCAAGATCATGGACTAAACTAGTCCTTTGAGGTATAACTTAGGCAGCCAGGAGCCAATAAAGACATTTTTCCATAGCTAAAACTTTATGCAAGTGCTAAAGAATTGCAGATACTTGGAAACAAGAATTTCTGAGTAGATTCCCTTTCTTGGATCTGCTCATTTCCACTCTGAGAGTCTGAGATCATTCCTAGTGTATTTTAGACTAGGTGAGGCATTGTAATCTGAGTGTCTTCTGAGGAGGACCTTGAATGTGCAGATGGCCTCCAAGCTGAGTTTCTGTCAGGGCAGAGCAACAGGAGAGGCTAATTCTGAGTGGTGTGCTTTGTTTGCATCTGTTTGAGTGTCCTTCATTGAGGTGTAGATCTCCATGCTGTTATGTAGATGCAATTCAGGAGGCTGGGAAACATTCACATACCTGTTCTACTCACAGTACAGTGTGCACTGTGTTACGTCCTTCAGCGTTTTACCACGCAGGCTGTGAGAATTTCTATGAGCTCTGGCAATGGTTTTGAATGACATACAGCTTAAATGAGGGCTTGCCTTTCTACCCGTAACAAAACCAAAATTTTCGTCAACGTTTTCTTAAATAATGTAGACACGTTAAAATTAATGTGTGAAATCATAGGTTAAAACTCATGAACTTCCACTTACCGCTTCCAGTTTCCATTTGCAGCCAATTCCATGTAGTGAAAATAATTCCTTACAATATTTGTGTCTTCAGAAACTCTTATCATAGAGTTCATAAGGATGCTACACCCAGGTGTGTATTCTGCACTACAGGGTACATGCTAGGAAAAAGGCCTCTTAATTATTGATTGAGTTGGGATGCAATTGATAAATTCTGTGAACAGAGTTTATCCAATTCAAGTGATTTGTATAAGTCAATTTATTACGGTTTTGTGTTTGGGAAGTTTCTGTCTGGATAGAGAAATGATTGATGCTCAGTTGTCAATAGCATGTTGGAATGTGTGAGAAAGAGTTGGTCAGTATGGCTTACAAAAAACAGCAGGCCAGATAAAAAATTTTACATGTTTTTATGGATGATTCCTTAAACTTGTGCTTTTGATATTTTGATTTTTCAGGTAAATAGAAAAGAAAGTGATCAATATGCTTTTGTGCAAGTAAGAGCCTTGATCTTGTTGGTTAATAGAAACACATAATTTAGATACATAAAATAGAAATTATTGTTGTTTGCGATACTTTTCATGTACAAGTAAACTCTTTAAAATGTACTATTATAGTAACATTTTTCTTCAATATTTTTCCCAAGTTCTTTGATGTAATCTCAACCACTGAGAAACCATTGGCTGAGCAAGACTGGTATCATGGTGCAATTCCAAGAATAGAAGCCCAGGAGCTGTTAAAACAGCAAGGAGACTTCTTGGTGCGAGAGAGCCACGGGAAACCTGGTGAATATGTCCTTTCTGTGTTTTCAGATGGACAACGGAGACACTTTATCATACAATATGCTGATGTACGTCTCTGATATAGTACTGATACAGTATAGTAATTTAGGATCTACATAGTTTACTATAGCAAATGGATTTAGCCTTTCTGTGAAAGTATGAAAGCTGTTGGAAATACTTCCATCAGTGCTGGAATCAGGGGAAAAGGTCATTTTGGGAAACAAAGGAAAAATGTCAAGTATCAGGTTGTTCAGTATCTTTTATCTTATATTGAAAAGCCAAGATATTTCTGTAAATGTTTTGAAATCTAGAACTTGTTACTCTTTATTTATGCACGTATATTTGTTTATTTTAAACCCATTTTCATAGTTGGTGCAAATTAGGCTACTTTTAGTTCAGACTGTAAAGATCACACGGAATCTTCCTGAAAAATGGAAATAGCCATGGAGAAGAAAATAATCTCTGTTGGTTTTTATACAGATGGGAATTTAATCCCAGTTGCACTTGAGATGCTTATGTTCTTTTTAGTCCTGTGGTTATTGTTTTGTTCAGTATAAGACAAACACTTCTGGATGTTGCACAGTGCATATGCTTCTAAGGACCAGAACTGACCCCCTTACTGCTCTGAGGAAAAATTGATGACTTAATGAACAGTATATTAGTTATTATCTGCCTTTATGCAGTGTATTTCTTTTTAGTCTTCTTAATGCACTGGTTGGTTTTTTAAATGTATGTATTTTTCTTTTTACCTTGCAGAATTTTAAACTTACTCAAAATGTGACAGTTCCCATAAAATTACTAGAAATTTTTCATGAAGTATGAAATTGCAGCAAATCATTCTCAGTTTTGATTCAGTAGTGCTGTCTCTTCAGTCTCTTGTAATAAAGTTTCCCACATACAGAAAAAATCTCAAATTTAATCACATAATGATATTTACACTGAGGGAATTTCATTGTCTGAATCCCCAGATAATGCAGCATGCCTGGGGTAACTCAATATTGTGTACCTGGTTTATTTCCTTTTAATGAGAGGCAGTGATATTTTTCAAACTTCAGAGAGGTTGGGATGCTTCTCCAGGATTAATGATTGTAGACACATGTCATGCTGGAGAGTGTTCATTAGTTCTCATCTAGAATTTTCCTTGTAGAAGTGAACACAGCCAGTTTTATTTTATTTTGATTTTATGACCTTAAAGTATTTTGATGTGTCAGAGTGCTGAATGAGAAAATAAAAGCAGTAAAATTAC
Source organism: Dicrurus megarhynchus (assembly GCA_013399195.1). NCBI lineage: Eukaryota > Metazoa > Chordata > Aves > Passeriformes > Dicruridae > Dicrurus > Dicrurus megarhynchus. The sequence goes on along the minus strand of VXAD01010011.1, from coordinate 431,175 downwards.
CTGTACCTAGAGTCTTACAAGATGTTTGGTGCTCCCTGATCTGAGCCAGCAGAAATAAATACACATTATATACGTGGTGTGACTGAAATAATTTTGTGCAAATCATTGTATGTGGCAAGTAGATCTTCAGAAAGATAGATTGGACTTTCAAGTTGAAGTTCCAAGTATTACTTCGAGGCCTACCTCTAAGCTTCTTTTATGCTGAGGGGGTTTTTCCACCAAAGCAAAATGAAACAAAACAAAAAAGCTATCTTTATCTCCATAATTTTGTACTTTCTCCTAGCAATTACATTTGAAATGTGAGACTGATACTGTTTAATGTTGCATAGCTTGGACAGTCCCAACATTGTCAGGTCAAGATATCTATCTGCTTGTATATTTACTGATAGAGCATTATGTTCATCTGCTTGTGGGATTAATTTGTGGTAGATTTTCTTGCCAATCATGGAAGTTAACACTTTTTTTTTTCTTAAAGATATTCGGTACTCCATATGCACTGCTATGGGGTGAATTTTCTGAGAATGAGAAAAAGCCTATTAAGCCCTAGATAGTAGGTGTTGGGAGTATTAGGGTCATACAGTGAGGGATTTATTCATGAACATTTTTGTAGGCAAGTTCGAGGAGAGTTTAGTACAAAGGATTTTTTTGTTTGTTTGTGTTGGTATGAACAATGTGGAATTTGGTCTCTGACTGGTCAAACCACACTCTTGGATCATTAACAAGTCTCCATATTTTCTTCTGAATCTGATACTGAAGATCAGAGTAGGACATTTGTTTTAACAGCAATCCTTTTTTGGCAGAAGTGTTTCATCTCCGGTTTTACCATTATTTTAAAGGCTCATCTTGATACAACTACGAGTGTGATAAATTAATTCATCATTCAGCTTTAAGCATCAAATTTCACTGCTGTGATTCAGGGCTATCATCATTTTCACTTCTGCTTATTTGAGGCTGTGCCATTTTAAAATATTTGTTTGTTAGTGATCTTAGTAGGGGTCAGGATCGGGTGTAAATACACAGAATCAAAGGACACTGCCTGCCCTGAAGGTATTACATAAATGGCAACAGATGGGTGTGTGGCTTGATCTGGGATGAGGAAATAATAGGCAGTAGGGGTGGTTGTGCTGAGGTGACTCTTGGGACATCAGGTTTTTTGGATCATCAGCACAGAAGTATGAAGGAGCTTATTTGGAAGGAATGGGAACTAGTGTGAGTGGTCACTCAAAGCTGAGTCACTATTTAATAAACAACAAAGCATTCAGACTATGGAAACGTTTTTATGATAGAGATCTCTGAATGTTAAAAACAGCTGACTTGACCCAGCTGTCTTCACCAACAGCAATGACACGTTTCAGGAAGTTAATGCTTTAACCCTTAAGGAAAATAAGGAACTTAAAATGCACTGTGCAAGGAATTCAACGCCGGGGGCTAGAAAGGATGCATGCCAGTGGTAGAGGTGTTCATTGCCCAGTTGTGTAAATGAATCACCATCTGTGCTCTGAGTTTTTCTAATTGCAGTACTTGCTCATTGTTGCCATTGTCAGGCTGTCTTATGGCAGCTACTGCCCTGTGGGAAAAGCTCTCTCATGTAGATGCTGAGTCTTGTGAAAGCAGGAGACTTTGTCGTGTTTCACAATCAGCTGCAGGATCATGCCCAGCTTCTCTTTGAATCCTGTGCATGACCTGCCTTTGTCTCTAGCTTGTTTAGACTCTCCTGGTAAATACTCTTCATTAAAGAGCAATCATGCATCCTATACTCTGTGCCAGGGGTTTGCTAATTTTAGGAAACAATAAATGAAGGAAGATGAGATTAGGATAATATTGCTTATATCCTGTTTATTTTATCTCTTGTTGTATTTTATTATATAGATGTTTTAGTTTGCTTCCTGTAATTTTTAGAAATAATTCAGAAGTTGGTGTTTTTTCTGGTTTATTTTTATTTCACTCTGTAATAGTTTTAAATGACCTAGCTGTTTAAATTCAGAGTTTAATAGTTATTTTATCATATTGCCTTCAATGACTGTTGCAGTAATTTTGCATGTATTAATTTATCATTTTCCTAATTATCATTCCAGTTAAGTCAGTATAAATGCTATTTAATAGGTCAGAAAAGGAATCTAAAATAACTCTGTAAAAGTGTACATTTTTTTCTTTTTTGTTACAAGTGAAGGAAGTTTGGTTGTGCACTTTTGCAGTTTCTTGTTCAGACTATTGCTTGTAGAGAAATAACTTTTTCCTTTTGCCTCCGTACAGAATCAGTATCGTTTTGAAGGAACTGGGTTTCCAACTATTCCTCAGCTCATAGAACATCATTACACAACAAAGCAAGTTATTACAAAGAAGTCAGGTGTTGTTCTGCTTAATCCTGTTGTTAAGGTAATGCATACATTCCAGAACCTTAATTTAACTGACAACAATTTTGGGGGGTTTCTGTTATTATTTAAAATCAGATCCTATGGAACTTTTCAGAAGATTTTTTGTTCATTTTGTGACACTGTTCTTGATCTCTTTCAAACTTCTCACCTCTGCAATACATTCACTTAAAACAACTCTCCATCCTGATTTTTACAATGATTTTTTGCTTCTTTGAAAGACTGGCATTCAACTTCTTACCAAGTATCCTCTTACTTTTCTTTTTGGTTTCACATTTGGATTTCCCTACTAAGTAATTCAAAGTAGTAGCTCATTGCCCTTTCTTCTATAAAGTAAAACATTTCTTTTATATAATGGAGAAGGTCTCATGAAATTTGGAAGACTTACGGCAACTCCATTTTGTCTCTGTTTTGTATCACAAAAATAAGTTAGACACAGAAAAAGGTACTTATATTCCAGCATCAACAAAAATTTAAAGCAAAATTTCCCTTTTTAATCAGGAAGCTACTGCAGAAAGTCTTTCAGGGTGGAAACAAAAAGGGATAAGTATTAAATTATATTAGTGTTTTAAGAGTCTCCTTGACTTCTTCCAGCAGTTTTGCAGTTAGTATCTATCTAGCTGATATTTCGTTCATAAACCAACTCCAATTATGCCGTTGCATCTTAACTATGGGTAAGCTTTTTGTTCTTGATATATTTATTTTTCTGAGACTGGTTTCAAGCCTGTGTTCAACAAAATTTTAGGAAGTATGACAATTTATATTTCACCATTAGTTGCCTACTCCAGGGTCCTAGTTCTTTCCTGCTAATAATCCTAAGAAAGTAAAACATGTTATTTTACTCAAAATTATGTTGAATCTGCACTTTACTATTTTATGTAATTTTAAAATTTTAAGAATGGGACATTGTAAATACACATTCTCTGTTAATAACTTGCTGATTGCCAAACTGATGCTTCATTGAACATAAGATATTGCTTACATCCATTGTGGATCACATGAGAAAGCATAGGACATTATTTTTGATGTGTTAATAATTCTTTTTGATATAAATGGTTTAGGCTACAAATAAGGGGTAGTCAAGCTCAAAATGAAATATTTTTAAATCTTTTTGCAAATTTCTCTCTCTTTAATACTGTGTTTGTTTTTAATATGTAATGCTTTTTCGGTTTCCTGACCGTACATACTGTGAGAGCAGCCCTGTTTTAGCAAGTGTAAAACTATAGAATGGTTTATTACTACATAATCTTAGTTATTATCTGTTAAACTGGAACACATCATCTCTAAAACACCATCTCTTCATTCTTTGTTGTTGACTTTGAAGATAGGGGGTTTCATGTTCCTGACATATTTGTTTCATTTTGTATCTTTTTTTTTATAGAATTGAGTTTTAATTTATCCATGTTCTTGAGTAACTATAGCCAAATAATTTTTCTAGTACCTGTCTTGTAGAAGAAACATGTTCCCAAATGTCATTCCTGGTCATTTCACCATTACTGTACTTGACCTTGTGGCCTCGGAGGTGTAAATGCAGTACCTTTAGATAGTCTAAATCCCTTGATGATATCTGTCTGTGGTGGGTGTTTCTAGAACTTGAATCCATACCATTACCACTACATTCAGATGTATCATAACCACCTTGCAAAGTGATGGAGGCCAGTTTCCCAGACAGACTTTTTAGCTTTCCTACTGTCACAGAGTACAGTCAGGCTTTTTGTTTTTCTTCTTTTCAGGGGGAAATGAAGTGGGTCCACTCCTCTCTGGACTTGCTGACTTGAGTTAGTCTTCATATCAACTAAACTTAGTATTAACTAAAAATTAGTGGAAATACTAGTATTTCCTCTAGGATTGTGCTAGTTGGTAGTTGATCTGAACTGCAGTGCAAAACTTCTTTAGCTTCTCAGGTTTCCCAAAAATCATGCAAGTAATCAGCATCTATCCATAAAGACACAGGCTGCATCTATTTTTTCATATGACTTACCTTGTCCTGGTATGCATCAGTCTTAATATTCAAGAGCATTTCCTTTAGGGTTAATAAACCTTTCAACTTCCATTCTGTTGTGTTACGTGATGTAATGGAAAGGGTGACTGTTAGAGGAGTATTGAGTGACAGGAAACTCATTGTGTAGGGTTTTTTAAATATACATATTACATAGATTGCATAGGCATCTATGCATTGCATAGATTGCATAAATTGCATAGGCTTTCAAGAATTTATGAAATAGGATGTCAGTTTCTGTAGCTGCTAATACTTGGTGTGAACTAAAACCAGTGTATAGCATACTTTGTGCTTTATGACCAGCAGTTTGAGCCAAATAAGACAATGTTGAAAAGGGTGTTAGCTACATGATTTGAATTTCTTTAGAGCAGCTGCTCTCTAAAATATTTAAATTATTTTGGTTTGAGCTATGATTTTATGGTGGTTTTAGTTCCCCCATCTGATTAAAACTATTTGCTGTATTCTGAAGAAGTACTTCTGAATGAAGCAAAGGAGTGTTGTGAGCTCTCCTTTTTAATTTACATGGAGCTCTGGCTTTCATATGGGAAAGTGGAGACATTTTAAGTCGTTTTCAGAAGTAGCATATGCACTCTGACACCTAGTGTTGGGGGTAATTTATGCATCATGTGCTGTTACCAAGATGTATTTAATCATTTCCTTAAAGTTCATTTGACATCTGCAAAGACTCTTTTTGCTTTGTTCACATCATAGCTGCAGAGCAGTCTTTGTCATTTCATCTAATCTTTAATGTTTTTATGCAAATTACTGTCCCTGTAATAACCTATTTAGAAATTGAAAGTTAAATATGACAAACTTCACAGCAAAAAAAAAAAGTTATACTTTTTAGTTTGTTTTTGCTTTCCTTCCTTCCCACAGTCATTTATCCTCCTTTACCATATTAGTAAAATTAGTGTTCACCTTCTGTGATGTTGCCCTTGAAAGGAACAGGCTTAATTGTGTCACAAAAGGCCTGTCCCATGTCCCATTTCATGTAGACCGAACCTGCCTGCTTAGAATTTTAATGGTTCTGTAATAATAGAATTTAAATTAGAAAAACTGATGGCATTAAAAAGATATCTGCAAGTAACTTCTTTAATGGAAAAATGTCTCATATTTATTTATAATCTCCTAGAAGAAAGTGCACATTATGTTCTTCAGGTTGTTATTGATGGACTGACTGATACGTAAAGACCCTGAGTAACTTCAGAGCATACCCAAGGACTTTATTAGTAAAAATGCTGTTTTAACCATATTGGATGTATTTTAACCTTCTAACATCTCTGACCTCCTGTTTTGGAGGTTTTCAGATTTCTTGAAATACATTTTTTAATATATTTGAAAAATCTGTATTAAGTTGTGAACGTGCTTCAGTTTGACTACTAGAAAAGAGAATCATCAAAAAAAAGAGGAATGCCATTTTTATTTAAGTGTACTTGAATTAAAGCTTTCAGTTGGGTCAGAAATACAGCTTTGAAGCAAGTCTGCCCAGGATGCACAACTGCTCATGGGAGGGAGTTCAGTTTTCAGAGCCAGGAAAGATCTAGCCTGAAATAATGCTTTTCCTGCAAATATATGTTTCAGATTCTTAGCACCAGTTGATTCATTTTGGAGATCTGCTACTATTTTGTTAGTGCTAATGTAGTCCTTGTATTTGGATGCTCTGTAGTTAATTCAAATGCTGAGCTTGTGGAAAAAAATTAACTGCTATTCTGTCAGATGAGTTAGGCCATGTGTTCGTTACTTGTAACTTCCATTTAAAAATTCTGGATCTATTTTTATCTGACAAAGAAGCCTGTGATATGGTGTCATATATTTTGTGTACATAGGAAAGTGATGGATCATAAATGATGAAAGAAAAGTGTTGAAAGGAAAAAGTAGGTATTTCTTAGTAGTGCTTCTAGTGTTGATAAATAAGTTTGCAGATGACATGAGAATTCTCTGCAGATCTGATGCTGTCTTGTAAGGTATGACTATGTTGATGAGTTAGACATGGAAAGAAATTCTGAAGAGCTATAAATTTAAGTTTAAAAAAATGTCATGAAAATCTATTAGTAAAAATTTGACATGACCCTAATTTTTTGCTTGTGGGTTTTTTTGGGGGGGGCGGTTTATTTTAGCAAAGCAAGCTGAGGTTCACTGTTGCAGACAACACATGTGCTCAGGGTACAGGCAGTGTGTGTCTCTCAGGCCAGCAAAGCACACGTGGAGGAATTGAAGGACAATTGCTGCTGAACAGTCTCCGTTTCAGGCAAGCTCTCTTATGGCTGCTGGTAGATGTTGGATAGAAACAAGGATACTTACAAAGGAGACTTCCAAGGTTGTCACAAAGTAATGCTGTCACACGATTATAGATGCTCATCTCGTGGCTGGAGAGAATTAAGATGCTACAGAGAGAAGCAGTGGCAGTAATAGTGCTGCCTTTGGGGAACATCATCTTGTGTCTGTTTGACCTCAGGACAGCTCCTGAGGAGCAGATATCTGAAAGGCAGAAGCAGCCTGTAACAGGGAGTGATTCAGTTACTGCAGCTCTGCCTTGGCTAGACTTGTCGCTCCAGAGAGCATTCCTGTGGCACCCTGAATTATCTGTGTGATACCCACCCATTCGGCCCAGAAGCACCTGGTGGTTGTGGTCTCTGTGTGTTGAGCTTTGGCCTAAAGCTGTAGTTATCATGCGTGTAATTAAAATCTAATACATGCATTTTAAATGTCAAAATATATCTTCAATTTTCTTTAAGGAAATTGAATTCACAATGAGAAGTGAGTGTTTATAATACATGAAAGACATACTTACAGAAGATGAATGTATTTATTGAATATGCATGAAGTGAATCAATAGCCTGCAGCTATTGACATTTGAGAGCAGAGTTTCATATCTTAATGTTAGAGGTGCATTTCAGTTATTTTCTTATTTCTTCAGAATTTGGAGAAGTGTCACAGGATTTGCTTTTAACATTTTCTAGCAGAGATTATTGCAATATTTCTGTCAGGTATCAAAAGGAATGCATCATCCTTAATGGTGGCCTGTACTTGTCAAGGCATGTCATCCTGTTGAGAAAAGGGAAAAAAGAGAGTAATTTGCTCTTTGTGCTAACAAAGTACTAAACCAAATTTATGTATAATTTCAGGTATATTGACTACTTTCAAAATTGAAAGGATTTATTTTCTCAAAAAATCTCATTAAAATGTGTTGTAGTAATGGAGGCTACCTGAACAAAGAGTAACAAGTGTTGTTTTAATATTCAGTGATCAAAGCTTTCTGTAGGTTTGTTTTCTAGAGGCAATGGCATTAAACATCTGCTCAGTTGAATGTTTCTGGTTCAGTCTTGTCTGTCTGGTATTTCTTTCCATGATCAGGTTTAGATTAAAATGGAAAGATAACACTCCTAAAGGGTGTAAGCATTATGCTCAAACCTAGAAAAAAAAGTATTTTTTCGAGTATATGAATTTCATTGTAACAAACACAATGTAATTTTTGACCAATCTCATAAACAAAAATCTCTTTCCTAGAAATTCTAAATGGAAACCTTGGCAACATGTGCATTCCTACTTTCTGTACTGCTTTCATATAAAAAAATTATAGAATGCCATATTGCTGTATGGAGTGCAAATTGAACAAACTGAGTTATCTCAAACACAACTGAAACAGTAGGAAGTAGAAAAAATAACTAAAATTTATGAAGCAAAAGATGGAAGCAAGCCATTCGTTCTTACAAAAAAATAAAAAGGTATTTTGTCAGGAAGGGATAAAAATTATCAATTGAAAGATTTTAGTGGAAGTTTTTTGATAACGGATAGCTAGGAGAATAAACTACTTGAATTAAAGCATCCTTCATCAAAGATTATTTACATTTCCTAGATTTTGTTGCTGACATTTTGTATATACATGTGAAAATCAAAGGTTTGAATGTGTTCTGTAATTTTCTGGGTGTAAGTTGTGCCTTATGGAGCACTTGCAAAAACTGGGGCTTTGCACTTTGGCTTTTCATTGTCTTTCTGAGAAGCTTTATAGCCAGATGTTGATATAGCACAATAAAAAAATTGTATTAGAATTGTGTAGATTTGTGTAGGTTGCAGCAGCTTTTCTGCTGAACTAACATCCTGAGATTTTTTATGGATTCTGACTTCTTCCCCATGCTTGGAATTCAAACATTCCCTAATTATTTTATATAAGATTGTGAGTTGTAAACTTCTTGTAGTCCTCTAATTATACTCTTCTTCCTGTTTTTAATAGTGCAGTCAGAATGACTTTAATGCAAATAATGTTTTGAGTTTTCAGTATTTTCATAGTATGTGGCTGACAAGCACATAACCTTCCTTGACCGTGGGCTCTCACGGGTCAAAAAACACAGTGTGGATTAAGAATAGGAATGAGTGTGTGTGCTCTTAAATTCCTTTGTAGAGTTACAGTTATGCACAGTGGGGTACTGTGAAGTAGCTTGTGTTTGCTTAAGTATTTTAGCTTCCACCAATTTAAGTGGAACAAAATGTTAAAAGGAGTGAAATGACATTTCAGCTGTGGAGGAGCAAAGGATATACACTAAAGGAACTACAGGGGAAGAAGGGCATGTTTGTTAAAATCAGGTCTGTGCATCTGATGTATGTAACAGTGTCTGAATTCTCAAGATCTGTTTATTTAGGTGTTGATTAAGGATGAATTCAGGGGTGAGATTTGGTAGGGCTTCAGGATTCCTTATTTGCAAGGTAAATACTGTGTTTAGCCTACTGTTGAGGGTAGTCATGGATTTCATCATCAGTTCATAATGAAGTAAATGTTATTACCAGTTCTGTCCTTTCTGTCACTTTGATTTCTTCCTAATAGAGTTGCCAGTGAGGTACATAGTGTATCCACTGTGATTACTGAAATCAAGATCACCTCCAGAGGGTCGTGATCAGTGGTACAAAGTCTAGTGGGAGGCCAGTAACTACTGCTGTACCCCCAGGGTCAGTACTGCATCCAGTCCTTCTTCATCCACTTCTTCATTAACGGCAAGAGCCATTTTACTGATGAGACCAGTCTTTGAGGAGGGGCTGATACACCAGAGGGTTTTGCTGCCATCCAGAGAGACCTGAACAGGCTGGAGAAAGGGTTAGACAGGAACCTCATGCAGATCAGCAAGGGGAAGAGCAAAGTCGTGCAACTGGGGAAGCACAACCCCAGGCACCACCACGTGGTAGATTTCCCTTATCTCTTGTGTTCATATTTTAAATTGAAAATATGGATAGTAAATTTGCTTAATTGTAGGCCAGTTTATTCAAAAAGAGTTTTGACGCATTGAGAAGGACACTGCATAATTAATTCTCAGAGTTTTGAGTTTTAGAAAAAGATGCAAAAGATGCAATACGGTGCAACTGTTGTGGTTTAATCGCAGCTGGCAACTAAACCCAACACAGGTGAGCATTCACTTCTCCCACAGCGGGATTGGGGAGAGAATCATATGGGCAAAAACTGCACAAGTCATCGTTTGAGATACAGACAGTTGAATAGGTGAAAACAAAAGCTGTGCACACAAACAAAGCAAAACAAGGAATGAATTCACTACTTCCCATGGTTGGGCAGGTGTTCATCCATTTCCAGGAAAGCAGGGCTCCATCACATGTAACAGCATCTTGGGAAGAAAAATGCCTTCACTCCAAACATCTTCCCCTTCCTTCTTTTTCCCCAGCTTTATATGCTAAGCATGATGCCATATGGTATGGGATATTCCTTTGGTCAGTTCGGGGTCAGTTGTCCTGGCTGTGTCCCCTCCCAACTCCTTGTACAGCTGCTAGAATAGATGGTGGATTCTTCAAAACATTCATGTTCACTGTTTAATTTTTAGAGAAGAATTGTGCACACATGCATGCCATGTTCATGTGTTGATCATCTTTGTCAAGAGACTAATTTAACATGTGAAACCAAAATATAACCCATACTAGCTACTGTGAACAAAATTACCCCAGCCAGAACCAGCACAGCAACAAAGAGTTGATTGCTATAGACCACGCAGGAAAATTTTGTCAAGCTAAAGTCACTAATACAGGAGAAAAAAAATTGCTGAAGACAGCATTCAGAAGATTACACAAATAATAATAGAATCTGCTAATATCTTGCAGAGCCATTTGGTATGTGTACTGCTTCCCTTTGTGTGTCCTTCATTGATTGCCTTTTTTTTCTGCCACTAAGAGATTTTCCAGTGATTTTGCTATTCTGAATAATGAGTTAGTGGTATGTGAGAAACCAGCAATATCTTATTGAAGACCTGTATGCATCTGATGTAAAAAAACCCAGTGCAGCATACTTCTTTTAAACTGTTGGCATCTATGTAATGTTGTATGACTTCTGATTCAAAGCTAGCATCTGTCTTGCTTGGAATGCAGGCAGACCTCACTGGTACACTGAAATCTCGTAAACTAAGGCTGCAGTTTCCTTTCCATGTGGCTTTGCCTGTTTCCTGCTCTTCCACAGTCACAAATTAGCTAAGACAGCAGATTATTTGAGTTTTTGATGGGTTATTTCTGTTCCATTTCAGTGGTTTTAACATGTTATCTGAAGATTTTGAAAGGCACTGCAAAATGAGCAGGTGTGGCTAGAAAGAAGCATAGGATGGAGGATCTTGTGGTTTTGCTTTGAACAAAATGGTAATTCGGTGGAAGCTCTAGTGTGGAGCTGCAGCATTCTGAAAGGTATTGCCTGCTGACCACTGTAAATTAGGCATTACTTTTGAAGGATGAATGAAGTGTTTCTCTTCCTGGGGTAAAGAAGTCATCTAACTGGAAACAACTGCATGTTTTTGAAGTTAAGTCAGGATGGAACTAAGTATGTGGCTAAGTATCTTACATAGCTCAAGGAGACTCTCTTGGACATTTTTACAAACACCTGTAGTTCCCTCAGCCCCATCTGACATACTGTGGGTGGAAGTAAAAATGTGTTTGCACTTACATGAAAATATTTTAGCCTATTTTAGTAATACAAGTGTTTGGAGGGGTGTTGTGCATGCGTAATGTAACTCTGCTTTTCCATTACTTTCCGTTTAAATCACGTGGAATGTCTAAATGAAAAGCCACGTTATCACATGGTTTTGTTTGCCTTTGAGTGTACAGATGACTGTCACTGTTTTGTAGGGCATATCTGATCCAGAGTTGATAGTTTGTCTGTTTGAATATATTTGGTTAACAAGTGATTCAGAGTACTTTGTTTTGGTAGCTGAATTTACTGTATTTTGTAGGGAGGAATAGTATGTGTTTTAATGTGCTTGAAATATAATGGTTTTGACATGAACTTGACTTTCCTTTTCCTGTGCTTAAGGATTTCACATTCTGTGTCCTTTTGTTTCTCAGTTGTTTTTTTAACTTCTCTATTTTCTTTATTTCCTGTCTTTTTCCTGAAATATCCTCAGCATCATTTTAGCCCTTTCATGAATACAAAAATATAAGCTTAGGGAAGTCCTGCACATCCTTGAAAAAAACCTGAAGAGAACAGGTATTGTATATTGAATTGCACAATCATTTTGTCTTCTGATCTTCAAGAGAGAATGGTCGAAGAATAGCTGTGCAGGTAATCTGAGGTCACTTCTGCAGTTTATACATTGCATGGTAGCTTTTTCAAATCTCATTTCTACCCTCTTGTTCTATGGTCATTTAGAATCTGGTTTAGCAGAAAGGTTGAACTTCACAAAGTTTTTTTATGTCACAGTAAGAAGTCAGATAAAATAGTACTTTTTCCAAGGAGCTAAACCTGTCTGTGCTATTATTCTGTTTTACAGCTCACATTGAGTTTCATCAGTGTGGCTTAATACAGTGCTGTTAACAATGCAAAGCAGCTTCCATAACAGTTTTTACAGCTCATGAATCTTTATTCTGAAACAGTTTTGAAGAAGTTGCCAGTGAGGTTTTTCAAAACCCCTCTTGTAAAACTCACTTGTTCTTATGAAAAATCTTTTCCACCAGCTACCTTTATTTCTGTACTTAATCTGAAGGACTTGAAACACATGGTTTATGATTCATGAAATTGATATGAACATTAGATCTACTGGCATAGGTGGTATCAAATATAATACTCTGAAAAGACAATTTCTTATTCCCACATTGATAAGCCCTATCCACATGTACACAGCTGTTACTTTTTTTTCATCTGCTTCATCAAGTTCTGATAAGTGAGATTTGAATACCCATCTGATGAAAATTGTCAGCAATTCTGATTTTCTTAGCCATAAAAAGAATTTTACTCCAATTATCCTTAGTACTGAAAATGAAAGATTAACTTTCCATTTTTGTTGTTGTGGAAAAATAGCTCTTAGCTTCAGTAATTCATACTACTGATATTTTCTATTTAACTTGGAAGAAGGAGAGCAATTAATACTTTCCAAAGTATCTTTTGATGCACTTTTTCTGCTTAAAACATGAAGAAACAGGCATCACTTGTGTTTATGCATTTGACTCCTGAGACGTCGACAACATTGCTCTATTTTTGAGGTTTTTTAGAAGAATGTTAAGGATTCATGTGCTGGGGTGAGGGAAAGGGGAGAGGTATTTAGGTCTTTCATAAATTCCACATGCTGTGCTCAGATAGATTCTGAGATTGGAAAGTCACATGTTTTCAGTTCTTTTAAAGCAGTAAGTTTTGGTTTTGCTTGATTCCTTCTGGAGCTCCCTAAATCTACTAAAGTTTCCAGCCTCTAGAGTTTTTTAGCCTTTTTCACTTTGGTTACATCTACAATTAAGATAAAAAGGAGTGACAGCGTTTGCTGTAGATACTGCCTTCTGAACTAGAAAGAGTAAATAATGTGACAGAGAACATGAGATAAGTAACTAACAGTAAATAACATAAAGGTATTACTTATTCATACTGTGCTGGAACCTGAACAGGATTTCCTCACCCAATCTCTTCGAAAAATCTTGCTTTGGAGTTCGGGTAAGAATCTTGTTTTTGTTTGGTGGTTCTCTGAAACTGAGTACAAGCACAGGTGGCATTTTTTTTCTCCCTTTCCTCTTTCCTATTAGAAATGGTGAGATTTTTAGAACCAAATGTTTAAGCTGAGGCTCATAAATTCATATCTAATTCTCAAAATGTCTGTTTTTAAAAGTTTACTACCTAATTGCTTTAGTGCTCATTTTTAATTTGAAAATGTACAATTTTAGAATTCTTAATGATTGAAATTGTTACTGAGAATTATAGAAAAATAATGCTAAGGGAATTTGAACACCAAGTATTACTTCATGGTTATGTTTTCTGTTTTACTGAAAGCTGTAATAATTTACTGCAGCTAGTTTGTGAGCCCTCTTCCTGGCATAGTAATTTGTGATCTCTTTGATGTTGTTTCTCCTAATGAAGGGAGACGGGCAGGAGGAAAACTGCACTTACGTATTTTGAAGATGTTTAGAGTAATAGTGATAACTTTTCAGTCTCATAGCTCAGAAAAGGAAAAATGAGGTTGCATTTTCTACAGCAACCATCTGCTGTTCAAACTGTTCTCAGTGGCTTGCACACAACTCCACTGTACCTTCACTGAAGAAAGGATTGATGAACAATTGATTCTTTGCTGGTTGTTCAAGGTTGGAACCCTATCATGGTCTAGGGAACCATGAAACTTAGTAATGTTATAAAAGGAATGCTGCATATCCAGGAAAAGAATACTTCATGTCCAGAATACTTTATTTTATGAATAAAAGGAGATGTTTCTGATTATTTTTAAGTATTCCTTTTCACAACTGGAAGTTTTATTTCTTTAATTGCTGTTCTGTTTGAGGTTTGTTTATTGTCAGTTACAATTAACTTTTGAAATAACTCTTATCTTTGAAAATGCTTATCTTTGTTGAAGTCAAACAAGTGTACTGGGTAGTTGCAGAGAGTCTAGAAAGGTAGTCACTAGCAAGCTGCTGCATATAAAAACCTTCAGTGTGATGAGTGTTATCAAGTACCTGGCTGTTAGGGAAGGGTAACAGTGTCAAGGTTGACCAAGTTTTCCACTTTGTGAATGGACTGGTTGACAGCTTGTTTCTTAGTATTTGGCCAACAGATGTGTCAGTACCTCCAAAGGTAAGGTAAACTGATAGGATTCCAAACATCTTATTAGTAAACCTGTGCTTGAAGTGTGGCATTCATGTAATTTTTCCTCCTGGGACAGAAAAAAAGTAGAATCTGGTAAAGCTTGTGGATTTCCCAAGTAATCCATTTGGAAATAAGGTATATAATTAAGATTACAAGTGAGTATGCTCATGTGATAATTTGTGTGACTGATTTTGTCTGAAGTGCCTTTATATTCTGTGGTCCAAAATTAACAAGAGAAAAGTCTGAACAAGCAGAAGGTAAAGAGAGATTTATAGTGGTGTCACAAGAAGAGGGCTACATCATAAACAGCTTCCTTTTGGGTGAAATTGTAATGGGCATTAATAGTCTCAGGAGTTCTGTTCACTGTCATTCAGATTAGTTTGATTAGGTACAAAAATGTGCTGGATTTTCTCCATTTGGTTTAGAAGCAACTCTATTGAAATGAAAATTTCTGTGACTTGGACTGATGTGCATTAAAGCATCTGTTGATCTATACCTACATTCAAGTCCCATTTTGCTGTCACATTTCTTTTGTGTCAATATCTTCTGCACATGATTAATCTGTAGAGTAATGGCATTTGACAACTGGAAAAATACATTCCATTCGCAGTCAGAATTAAGCACTTAGGGAAGATCATGAACTTCGTGATCAGACAGAGACATGACTTTATTTCATAACCTTTTTTTATGATGTGCTAGTATTTCTCCATTGATTTGTGTGCCTTATTGATGTCTTTAATTATTGACAGCTATTCAGTTTATTGAATGCCGTCATATTAAACTCGGGGCAATTCAAGTAGATTTAGTGAGACAACAAACCTGCAGTAGAACGTCTTATTATTGTTCACCTTACTGTGCTGTTCATCCTACAGTTTATTAATCAAAGGCAATTTTCTGAACCAGTATGTTTTGAACCACTGGGTAAATTAGTATCTAACACAATTAGAAAATTGGTTTTGTTTCTTTTTTAATCCCAGAATTGTACACTGGCATGATGTACATGACTCTCTCTTCTGTTGGATTTTTTTTTTTTTACTGTCTGCTTTTGTGCAGTTTATAGGAGTTATATCAAACAAAACCAATCAAACTTTGAATAATTCTTTGATTGTGAAAAATCGGGCAGAACCACAATAAAGTAGTGAATGAGTTACAGTGGTATAAGAAATGACTGAAGGCTTTCATAAAAAGTGCAGGTAGTGATTAATGTACAGATACAATGATAATAAATCCTTCAAAAGATCATTTGATTCCAGTTTATGGTGCTATTTTCTTTGATTAGTTCTCTGAAGAATTATCAGATTTTTTTCCCTTCATAAACAAGCTTTTGAAATGTCATATTAACAATTTATTCAAAAAGTTGTTCACTGAAGTACAGAATCCTTGGAGGTAAGCAGTAAAAAATCCATTAAATTTTAGTTCTATAACTTTTTGACTTTGTCACACTTATTTCGATGTTAAAAACCATTATGTTAGTACCTCCAAGTAGTAATTTTTTGGTTTGTTGTTTTTCTT